>CATIWQ010399328.1:0-13971 GCA_949673415.1 Euphorbia schlechtendalii
TCGAATAGGTAACCAACTAGAGAGAGAATTAGTTATAGAGAGAGAAGAAATCTGTTATTCAAGTCATGAAAAGCTTCTGATACAAGAGTTTGATGTATTTGTACAGCACAGCTCAGGAGCTGAAGAACAACGAAAAGAAAACACAAAAAGTAGAAGAAGAATTAAACGCTGCGTTTGGGTAATACATGAAACGCACCGTTTAACTAAACAGAAATACAGCAAAAGGAAAAGAAACGTGGACCAATAGGAGACGCTCAATCCAAACGGCTAGTACAGTATTTTATCATCGCATCAATAGCTTAGCTATGAATTAACTGCAAGTCATCAACACAGGCACAACCACATGGATTCCTCTTTCAAAGTAGCTATCTAAATATTTTCCAGCACAATACTTTTCAGTATACAAACGGCGCCAAAGCAAAACCTATACTATGCCAAAAACAATTTCCCACAATTGGGCACGACATGTTGTGGGGATAATGAAATCTCTATAAAAGGTGCTAAAAGTTGGAAATAGTTCGAGAATGCCTGAATCTGAGATTACAGACATGGAAGTTCAGTTGTTAAAAAAAAAAAAAAAAGCAGGCTGGGTTTTGCCAATGAAAATTTCAATCTACGGTACGTCGTATTCGCACAATTTTCTGGCCTTTTTACTGAAGCACAATCCTTTCATTATGTTTAAGAGTTACAGCTTCCTAGATATAGAAAATCTAAGTGGAAAGATGAAATCGATTATTTTTCTAGATTGGCCTTGTTTGATATACAAATATTTAACAGTTCTAGATTTGTCCAATAGTGGGGGTAGAGCACGAGAGATTGCAGAAGTGGTTTCGTTAGAGTATTTGAATCTGTCACATACTTGGATAGAATACTTGCCAATTGAGATGAAAAGGCTGGTAAACTTGAAGTGCTTGAATCTGGAGTAAGATGAACAGCTTCATGTGATTCCTAAGGAAATAGTATCTAATATGTCGTTTTTTCAGGTTCTGAAAATGTTTCGTTGCGGATATTCTGTGGAGGAAATAAAAGATAATATTACGTCTGCTACACATGTGGATATAGTTCCCATATTTCATTTAAAACATTTGAAGGTACTAAGCATCACCATAACCTGTGACCATGCACTTGGTAAATTTTTCGGCAATAGTAAGTTGTTGAATCGTACTCAATCTTTATTGCTCGAGAATTTTTGGGGCACAAAATCACTTGATATTTCACATGTAGCAACTATGAAGAATCTTATTACATTGGAAGTCCATCAGGTTGAACAATTGAAAGAGCTCAATGGCTTACCGCCTTCTTTTGAGTTCGCAAACGAGAGAAGTTTCGAACAACTCCAAGAAATAACTTTTGAAAAATGTTCAGTTTGCGTGAGTTGACATTGGTTATTCTAGTTCCGAATCTCAGAATACTCATGGTAAGCAATTGTGATGAAATCGAAGAGAAAAGCAGTATTAGACAAAGAGGTGAAATATTAGATGGAGGAGAAGGGTTCGAGCCATTTGCGAAACTCGAAGTTCTTGTGTTGGAGAGTTTGCCGGAATTGAAAAGCATATATTGGAAAGCTATGCGATTTGAAAGCCTGGAGAAAATTAAAGTAATTGATTGCTGTTTGCTTAAGAAACTTCCACTGAATTCTCAAAGCGGAAAGGAAAATGAAGTCATAATAGAGGCAGAGGAAGGCTGGTGGACAGATATTGAATGGGAAGATGATATTACCAGAAATAAATTCTTACAATGAGTTAAACTAGTTGAATTGGATTAACTTTTTTTGAGATATTATTGTCTGTATACAATGTCATGAATTGGAATTCTCTTATTTTGCTGCTATTGTTTCGGTTTGTAAGAATTTAGTAGCTTCTTTTATTTCGTGTAGTTTTAGTTTGGTGAATAGGGATGGTAATGTCATAGCGCATTCTTTAGTTTGCTCAGGACATATAACCAAAATAAATAGAAAATTGAAATAATGAGGGCTCAAATTTTGTCAAATATGTGTGTATCTTTTCCTTTCCTGCGTCCGGCTAAAATTCTCGAAGTTGGTAAATATGTTGCTCTTCTTTCATTGAAAAACTGAAACAACTAACTTCACTCGTACAAATTTCACTGCTCAAATCTAAGCACATATGGCTACCATCCTAGTATATTCACTCGAATGAAAAGGTAAAAACACCGGCCAAGAGAAATGAGATAATTTACTAAAGCCTCTTAATCCCTGGAAATGATAGCAGAATCGCGATGAGAGCATCCCCATATCCAACTGGATCTGCCAAATTGAACACGCATTAAAACAAGTATTTATGAACGCTGATTTTTAAACTAGTTTAGTTTTAAAGAAACACAGAATCAACTTCCATGTCTTACCACCATCCTCCCGCGATATTTTGCAAAATAATGAAACCAGTAAATAAGGACGAGCCTGGTTATTCAACCACATTTTTTCATAATCATATTGATAAATTGTTTCAGCTCTTCGTATCTAAAAATTTTATGCTGTGTTGGATTCAAACACAATCTTGAATTTTGACAAAAGATATTCAACACAATGTTACAGACTTTTATCATTGAAGATACAAACCTCAATCGGGAGTTCACCACCTAGCTGTTCAATGTAGCAAACCACTCTTCACTATTTGCTACTGTTAAAAAAAAAGGAAATTGTTTGTGTATGGTTATTTTCTCCAAGAACCAGACCCAAGCTTAAAATGGGCTAAAAAAAAAAAGTTTGGCCACCCTGAATCTACTTTGTCCAACTACACAATGTCAATTTGCTATATCCACTGGCCTCGTTTGTCCCTATGTTTCTGTTGCACAAGTAATTCCTCCTATATTCAGCTTGCATCAAGAATATAAATCATTATGATAAATTGGAAACTAATATGCGGAGATGAAATGATTTGTACTGCATATTTGTCAAATCGAGATTCAAAATCCAAATTTTTGAATCGGGAATCATGAATCAAATAAGATCATAAGATTCGGTTCAACTTCGTAATATTAGAAAAATAAAATGTTCAACATTGTTCTACACTCATATATTATCATTATTATCTTATAATTAGTACTATTTAACATGTAAAAACCAAACTAATCAAATAAAATTATATAAAACTCATCTAATAATCCATAAAAAAAAATTATTATATTATATCTCATGTATATGATATATTATAACATTACGATTCGATTGAATATTTAGCAATATATAATAACATTACAAATGTTAGGTTGAAAATTTATTACCGGAAAAAAAGACAATTCAAGTTTGAAGAGTATAATTAATGTAATTGAAAATCAGTGCATTGTGGGTGCATGAGTTTATTTGGCCACTAGTATCAATTATTCTATTGTTATTAGTATTATTAAAGCTCTTAAAATTGTGCATGTTGTCTAGGTTGAACAATATTGTCCGCTTTATCATCAATTACAGTCAACCTCACTATTTTAAAACGTATCATTCAAGTTAAGGTTTTTATAATCCTATTTATATAAAAGCTTAGTAGATCCTCCGAGAGCGATGTGGGATATTCATCCTAACATACCCTCTCATCATGATCGTGCTGATAACATGTTATAAGCAGCTTGGACGATATTGTCCACTTTGGCACCGATTAAGGCCGACCTCGCGGTTTTAAAACGCGTCATTCAAGTTAAGGCCTTCACGGTCCTATATATATATAAGTTCAGTGGATCTTCCGAAAGTGATTCATCAACTCTTAGTCATAAGTATGGAAAGTAAAGGTTTCAACAAATTACTATCAAAATGACATTTGAAATTTTTTTTTTTTTTTTTATTGCTTTCTCTTCCTCTAAACAGAATATCGACTTGTATATATTAGAGTGTACATCTAAAGATTACTAATATTTCATTTTCATTGTTTCACATGCTTATTAACCTGATGAGGCATAGATTACTATCCATTATTCTATTGTTATTAGTATTATTAAAGCTCTTAAAATTGTGCAAGTTGTCTAGTTTGAACAATATTGTCCGCTTTAACGTCGATTACAGTCAACCTCACTATTTTAAAACGCATCATTCAAGTTAAGGTTTTTAGAATCCTATTTATATACAAGCTTAGTGGATCCTCCGAAAGCGATGTGAGATATTCATCCTAACACACCCTCTCATCACGATCGTGCTGATAACGTATTATAAGCAGCTTGGACGATATTGTCCACTTTGGCATCGATTACAGCCAACCTCGCGGCTTTAAAATGCATCATTCAAGTTAAGGCCTTCACGGTCCTATATATATACAAGTTCAGTGGATTTTCCGAAAGTGATTCATCAACTCTTAGTCATAAGTATGGAAGGTAAAGGTTTCATCAAATTACTATCAAAATGACATTTGAAATTTTTTTTTTTTTTTATTGCTTTCTCTTCCTCTAAACAGAATATCGACTTGTATATATTAGAGTGTACATCTAAAGATTACTAGTATTTCATTTTCATTGTTTCAAATGCTTTTTAACCTGATGAGGCATAGATTGAATTTTCGAAGAAAACTAATGGAAAATCTTACTTTTAAATTGTATATTAGATAGAAAAAATATACTTTTTTATAAAGAACCTACTTAAATATTATGAGAAAGTAGAGAACTTTGAGTTTGACAAGCAAACAATACCTAATGAAAGGCTAAAGGGTAATTTGAAATGCCCTTTAAATGGAAAGATGTTACCTTTAAAGTTGTCTTTTACTTTATTAAGCTCAACATAGACATTTCTTAAGCAGAAAAGTGATTCACTAAATTGATAATATTTTGCCTTTTTTAAAAGATAATATTGTTAAAGAAGCACCAAGTCTTGAGAATGAACATAATGGACACCAAAATGAGATAAATATCATGAAAAGAGATAATGGGATATAATTATAACATAAAAATAATTTTGACCAACACCAAAAGAAAATGTCAAAGTATATATGTAGTAAAGCTAACTCAAAAGAAGGACAAGAATCTATTGCTTGAAGCCTAAATACACCTTGTTAATTGTTGAAGGAGACATTCATCATTTCCTAATTACTTTATCAAGATACAATTTTTTTAGGTTATTGAAGAGAATCCAATGTTGTTAATTTTCTATGTTCCTGTCAAATCTGACAAACTCAATCATATAACTGATTTTTGTTTTTCAGCAACGTATAGTAAAAGTATTTGACTTAAACATTTAAGCTAATATGTTATTGAAGAGAATACAATGTTATTAATTTTTTAATATGCCTAGCATATCTACCCTAACATAGCTAATTCACTGTTTCAACTAGCCTAGTAAAACTATTTGAAACATTTAAGCCGATATGTCACATAAGGGAATGTAATATTGCTAATTTCTTAATTTGCCAATCATATATATGCCATATAACTTGGCCATTTGCCTCATCCTTGCATTTAAACTAGAACAAACTATGTAACACTTAAAAATTTAAACTGATAGGTAAAATTGATAGATTTAAAAACTCAAACTGATGGATTATCTAGTATATAATTAAAGTAAACCCAACAATATAGATAGTAGTTGTGTTTGACTTTGCAGTAAGAGCTTGTAAGTAATGTTTAAAAGCAATCGCAAAAAATATCATGGTAGACTCTTATATAATGAGCTTCATATAGATAAAGAATGTGAGATATTTAGCACACTGATATCATACCTCTTTCCACTAGAATTCATCATCTCTAAACTGAAGTAAATATCCGCTACATATATACATTACTATTTAGGTAGTTTGATTTATTATGCTTTTTACATAACTTTGTAATATCCTTTGGAGAATTTATTTGTGTAATTTAATGAAAAGAGTGATGGGTGTTTTGTAGGCAAGCGATCGCATCAACCTAGTTGGGACGATCGTCCCGAAATTTTCACCCGCTCCAATCTTTTTCCAATAGGGAAACACACTGTTTCACCTGAGGTTTTTCAAAAAAAAAGTAATTTTAGCTATATTAAATTTTAATGCATTTACAATAATTCTGTATAACTATAAATAGACTTTGATATAACCAATTGAGATTTTGAATATTTTGGATAAAAATGTATTTTTCTGCTTTCCTAAATATTTTTGGATTCATAAATTTTTGGATCGCTATTTGCCGCCCCATTTTTTACATTTACCGTCTCTCATGATGGCAAAAATTTTCTCATGACCAATGAAATTAATATTAAACTCATATTTCAATATTACAAAAATGTTCTTATGAATAAAAATTAAATTTTATTTTCCAATTAAATAAATATATTTTATTTAACTAAATTTAAATACATAAATAATTAAAAAAAATATAAATCATAAACAATAATTAAATAATTAGTTACTATTACAAATTTATTTGGGAATAATAAAAATTTTAAAAAGAAAATAAACAAAAATTCTAACATATTAAATTTTCTTAACCTCACTTTATACGTTTAAATTCAGACTCAAATTTTCTTGTTCACCCTATACCAACAATGTGTCAGAAATGAAATTCGAGTGTCAATGAAGTGGGAAGAATGTGGAAGCTTTTATTAAATTCGATATCATGGGAAGAATGTGGGAAGATTTATTAAATTCGATATAATGTGGGAAGGTTTATTAAATTCGATATAATACATGTTTAAGAAATACAATTATTTGTGATTGAGGTCTTGACCTAGTGATTAAGATTGAAGCTGTGATTTCTAAAATTCCCGGGTTCGAATCACATTTGGTGTGGGTTGGGAAATTTTCTTTCCATTTAATATAAGTTAAAATGAGGCAATTTTTTTAAAAAAAATAAGAAAAACAATTATTTATTAGTAATTTAGTTGTTAATTTTGACTTGTATTTTATTACTCGTAATTATAATAAAAAAATAATTTAATTTCTTTTAAAGGAGGTAATGAATAACATTTCTTTTTTAATAAATTAATATAAATGGTATATAAGGAATTTTGAAGGGCGGTAAGTGTAAAAATAGGACGGCAAATATCATCGCCCATAAGTTTCTAGAGTTTATAAAGTTTTAATAAGACCATGTTTTCTTCAAATTAAAAAATTTGAAGGGCTTAATGCTACATTTCCTATCGGGCTAGAAGACTAAATACCGTGTTACATTTTCCTAATTCCTATGAAAAATATGATTTTAGGGTATCAAAAGATCGGTGTCCGGTTGTACATTAGAGTTTTCAATGTTTTTGCTATTTTCTGATATCCTGATTGATTACAGATGTTGGTATAATGATGTTTCTTTCCGCTGCATCACTATTGAAACGTCACATCAAAATGTTTAATATCACATGTATTTAATAGCATTAATTTGTAAATTTATTGAACTAATTAAGCTGAATATAGGTTAGAAATTATGGTCCAATTTCAACTTGCTTGTATTATGGAATATAAAAGCAATCATTTTCGTTTGCAAGTCGGAAGACAAACTTTAAACTCTTTAAGTGTAAACTATCCAGTTGTTGTGTCATCCTCCTTGGTTTCTGATTCTAGATTTTGCTATACGTACCTTTGCTAACTTTCTTTCCTTTTTTTAACAAGTTAAATAAATTTCCATGAGATCAGCCTTGTAGTCAAAATGCCACATCAGATATACACAATATGATGGAGAGAGAGAGAGAAAAAAGAGAGAATACTGAAAAAAACTGAAGTTGAGATAACAATGATTTCAAAAAATTAAAAGAAGAGGAGAATCATCTTCTTTTAAGAAAACCATGAAGGACCGTACAATAATATAATCTGGGTAATCCATTTTTCAAATTTCCCCCTTGTTGGCTCACGCTGCATAATTAATTAACAAAATTAAGGATAGTACTACCATATCAAGAATCCACTAACAAAGCATTACAATTCTATTTAATTAATTTGCATGGGGACCCTTACAAAATGCCAAAAGGGGGTTTTGCGAATTCCTCAGCTTAATTAAGGATTAACTTGGGGTTTTAAGCCATGTTTGACCACCTTAATTAAGATACCCTAAACCCAAAACAAATAATAAACAAAAAAAAACTTTAATATTAATTCTCTTTCATGGCTCCTGCAACACCTGCAAATCAAATCAAAATCAAGCTTTATTCAGAATAATGGAAATAAATAAACTAACTTAAAATTATTACATAAACGTTGTAATTATGATCTCAAACAATATTTTAAAAAAAATTTATCAAGAGAATAAAAAATAAATCATAGCTTTAAGCATTTACTTAAAAAAAAAAGGTTTCTTGTTTCGTTGAGACTATTGGAAGGAGTAACTATTTCATTATACGAGAAATAGTAATGATAAACTCTACATAAATTATGCATTATATTTCATATTATTTAATTCACTTTACCATATTACATGCAATGACCATAACAGTGAATATCTGGAAACGAATTGATAGCTCTATAAAAACTTCTGAATATTGTTAGCGTTGTTAGAAATTGTTTTGCTTCCAAATTTGACCTTTCTTGCACTGCCATGTGAAATTACATATGTTAGATCATGATGCTGGTCTTTAAAAACTTCTCCTGCAACTATTTTTTTTGCTTATTTAAAATCAAATTTAAGTTTAATTGCTGGTTACAATTGTTCATAACTATGATGGAGAAAAAATTATTGACAATAACATATACCTATCAAAGCAACTACAACTTAGGTTGTAATATACATGAATATGATTTGGTAATGAAATTCATACCCAAAATGTGTCTAATATGAAGTTCTGTTACTAAGGTCCCTAGGGGCATTGCACTTGAAACACTCCATTCTGCTAGCAAAGTTGTGTTCATTGCATCCCCACCTGTCCACATAAAAAAAAACAAATTAATTAGATAGTTTTAATAAAACCCAAATTAATACTTTATAAAAAAAATAAAAATAATTGGAGAACAGTTGGTTATCAGTGAGAAAAAAAAGAAGAAAAGATTCTGAAGGTATAATCACATGCTAAATTAAAAAGCAGTCAAAAATAGTGCGGGAGTACTTTGCTATATAGCATTCATTATTTTAAAGTATCGCCCCATATAGTACCCAAAATTTTGTTAAAAAAGTGGCTATATCTACACCCAAAACCATTGCTAATTTGATTTGGTTCATTTGTGATTTTGTTACTGTGGTGTGCAAAGTTGTTATACATGTCAAAGTATTCAACGTATCACAGATCCGTTTCGTAAAATTGTTATTATTTGTTGTTGCGGTTATTGTTACGTCTGAAAAATAGTCAAACTATCTAACAAACTCTAAAAACTATAGTTTCGATGACAAAAAATCATACCTAGTGCAGATCCAATCGCCGGATTTCCAGCCAGAGCGATTGCTACCACTGCTGAAACCTCTAGAGCGAGGAATATCAGAATCAAACCCGCAGCTAGAGGCAGTAGAATCATCCTTGTAAACTCCACACTTAAAGCAACTTGACCGGCTCGCAAAGTTGTGAGCCCCACAGTTGCCGGCAGTGCAATACCAATCCCCCGGCCGCACATCTGAGCCGGTGCTAAACCCGAATGAGGACCCGCCTCGAACTCCGAACCCACCAAAATCGCCGGACTTGGAGTCCCCACAGCGCTGGCACGATTCGCGCCGCTGGAAGTTCAAGTGCTGGCATGACCTGCAGTTCCAGTCTCCTGGCCTACTCATCTTTACGTCTCTGCAAACAAGAAATTCAAATTTAAAGTTAAATAGTTTTTGAATTCAAAGACATTAACTGATAAAATCAAGAGAATGAGAAAACAGTACCAACTTATAAAAGTAACAAAAGAACAATGAAAGATATGGTGGGTGTGGTGAGGTGGTAGAGATGGAGAGGTGGTATATATACATGGTATGGTGCAGAGAAAAAGAGAGAAGGGAATCGAGGAGGCCCAAATTAAAGCATCTCACTTTTTCGTTTTCTTCACCTTGCCAAATACATTATTGATAATTGGGAATTTATCAAACCCAAATATGTAAAACAACAATAAAGAGATAAAGGAAATTTAGTATTAATTCCTGCAATCTTGTGGATTTCAAATTTAGGTGTCACGTGGAATAGAAATTGCTTTTGATTATATGGCAATAGTCTTAAAAATAGACAATGTCTATTTATAAGAGCATCTTTGGTAGCTTGTGGATTCCAAGTCTAAGTGTCATGTGAAATAAAAGTTGTTTTTAGACATTGCAATAGTCTTAAAATAGATAATGTCTATTCTTATCTAGATTGTCTATTTCATTTTAAAGTGTATTTATTGTAGACAATGTCTATTTGGTTGTCTACATCTAAACAATCAAATAGATATTATCTACAATTAATTAAGATACATAGGTGTCACATCATATAGGAAAGATGGGCTAGACAAACTACTAAAGATGCATTTTCCAATTGATTGTCTATTCCTTCCTATGTGTCAAGATAATTTGTGGAATAGACAAACTACTAAAGATGCTCTAAGATAAGAATAGCAGATTGTCTATTCCATTTTAAAATGCATTTATTGTAGACAATGTTTATTTAGTTGTCTACATCTAGACAATCAAATAGACATTCTATACAATTAATGATGACACATAGATGCTACATCATACAGGAAAGATGGGATAGACAAGTTACTAAAGATGCATTTTGTGAAATAGATAAGCTACTAAAATACTCTAAGACTAACATTTTTTGGTTAATATATCTTCTACCCATTAACTGGCTCAAATCATTTTTCACGCCTTTTGAAATGGTCCATGTTATCCTTCAATTTTATAAAACGTTTATCAGTTTGCCCTTGATGCGCACGTACGAGCTATTAATTAGTTTGAAACTTTAAAGATATCATTCTCTTGATTTTTCTTTGCTTTAACTAAAAGTTAACATGTGGCGTTAAAGAAATAAATTAGTCCTCATTTTACAACTTAAATTCACGGGGAGATAAACTGTGGACAATAACAAATGATTTGGGCCGAGTTCAAGCTAATGATGAGTTTTGCTATATATTTTGAACCAGTTCTCTTTTTCTACTAGGGTTTCTCTCATGCTTTTTAACGATAATGTATACTATTTGGTTTATTTGACGAGAAAAGAAGACGTTTCATACAAATTCTGTCATGTGAATTTCATTTGAACACCAATTGTATCACTTTGGAAACTATCGGTACATATAATAGAATTTGTGTGGAGAAATTTTTCGGTATCAAATAACTCGGTTCTATTTTTCAAATAGATAGGAAAGTCACTCAACACTCATTGCCTACATGTTTTCTTTTTGTAAGGCTGAAATTATCACTATAAACATGCTAGGAATTGAAATTGAAGAACAAAATTTTGAATTGCTTATTTTTAACATCTTTTCATGCTTTTACCAACGTGCATGCCAACTTCAATCAAATGAACAGTTCAAAGAACTTTGTATATTATAATTAGAATTTGCTTTTAAAATTGTTATCAACTCAATGATTATCGTAATTTAATCCTTATGTGCAATTAATTTTGATTGACTACAAGTTCAAAAGATAACAATTTAATTAGGGCCGGCCCTAGTGGTGGGCAACGAGTGCCACCGTCCAGGGCCCATGTCGGAAGGGGCCCCAAAAATAATGTTTTTTTTTAATTTTAGTAGTTAATGTTAAAAAGATAAAATTAAACAATAATTACTAGTAGATGAATTGGTAAGTAATTTGTTATGGAAATGAGAGGTCATGAGATCAAATTTTAGTTTCCACAAAATAGTTAACTTTTAATATAATTATTTACCAATTGCCCATTTTATTAATCTCTATATTATTTTATCTAAGATCCTCAATTTATCAGGACCGGGCCTGAATTTAATCACTCTACTTGTAAAAAACAATTTAATCACGCTATTTTCTAAAGTTAGGGTCTCGACATGTTATTTCACAATTATCAAGCATGCCTGACTCTGACAATTTGGGAACCCTAAGCATAATACTATAAAAAAAAATTTTAAAAAATGACCCTTTTAATGGAAAAAATAGTAAAAAATACATACTTTTTGTAAAATGTAGGGTTTGAACTAATGACCTTTCACATAATAATTTTAATGTTTTACCAATTGATATAACATTGATTAGTGTACAATTTTATCTTTCTAATAATAATAACTAAATTGTAAATGAAAAAATATATCGAGGTCCTTGTTATACCACCTCAGGATCGGCACTGTTATATCGAGTTTACTAATATTGCGATATTGGGACACATGAAAATATTGGCTCGACATATTATCACACAGCTATCGAGTTTATTAATATTGTGATAATTGGTCACTTAAAAGTAGTGGCAACGTACTAGCAAATTAAGGTCATAAGGTCTAAGAATAGTTTTTAATTATTCATGTCTCCGAACAAAAATGTCCCTTAGACGTGACAGTCCATGTGGTGACATTCCATTAATAATATATGTGTGTATTCATTTCAATCTAAACTTCTTTTCTATTAATAAGAGTCCAATGTGGTGACATTCCATTAATAATATACACGTGGTGACATTCCATTGATAATATACATGTGTACGCTATTATGTACACTTTATAATATAAGTACACTTTATAATCATCCTTCCATGTGGTGACATTCCATCAATAATATACATGTGTCTTCATTTGAACTCTAAACTTCTTTTCTGTTAAGAGTCCGATACTATGCTAATTTTGATTCAGAGCATTTACTAACATGTAATACTTAAAAACTAGCTGTGAGCGGACGACGTTCCAGGAGGTCCTACGCGGACGCCGCGAGGCACCTGCCCCGTGAGATGGGGCGTGGGATTTTCGAAAACAATTGATTTTGGGTTCTTGGAAGAGCGCGTTGGAAAAGAGGTTCCCTTATGGGAAACCGTGGTTTGTGCTTGAAAAATAAATGGGTTCCAAGTACAAAAGACTCGAGATCAAAATCCCTAGTCTATGTTACAGAGTCGCCACTCGGATCAGCTCTTCCGGGAAATTTCGGTACAGCCTAGATCCGTGTGCCTAAACCATACCATAAAATAGAGATTCGGGTCCGGGATGAGTTATCTATTTCGTCGTCATTTGAATTAAATTACACTATGAGAGAGAAACCACATTTATAATATTCGAACTAAACTAGATGTTTTCAGTTTAGATTTATCGCGCATGCATAAAACGGTAAATTAATTACGTCAAGCATTAAATAAATGCGGAAAAGTAAATTAATAAATTACAAAACTCGGGGGATGTAACCGCCCGCCTAATCTATGAATTACAATTTCTGTACAAATATATACAATACCCGAAGAAAATTAAGCCCTAGGCATATATCTAACCTGCATCCACAAAGGTTAGCACAGGATATATCACAATATTTACACATATGTACCGAGTGTACCATGTATGTTCAATTTTGATTTCAGTGAGGTCCGTGTGGCCTAATTAAAACATCGATAGTTTGAAATTGTTATTTTGTAATAAATATGGTTCATTTTTATACAAGTATGTTGGTCGATTTTATTAGTGAAAATGACCGCATGGCAAATGGTGAGGACCGTAATCCAGGAATACGTTTTATTCCCTTCATGGGGGTGACCTAAAAAAACATTTAGAAATTCAAATCTAGGCCAAACATGCATAATATAGTCATCGTTTGGGTTAACAACAGTGACGACGCCATTCATATCGTTATCGACTTCCCTATGACGGGCGATATCGATATAAATGCCCGAAGCATTTCCGTTGCTACACCAAACTTTAATCAACATATTAACACATTAATAAATCACATATAAATCTAAAATAATTACAAATCAGAGGTTTGTTACCCCCAATGATGCATTTCCAGACTCATAATGGTCTCAACGGGTCATTCTGGGCTTAAACGGCTCGAAACAAAGCAAAATTGCATTCTGCTAGCCTGATATCATTAACAGCATCATGTGATATCGTTGAAAAAATCCCTTGATATCGTTAATGATATCGACTCTCCAGACCTGCAGTTACCATGCAAACACAGCAGAACACAGCAAAAGACATACTCTAAACTTCAAATGACCATAACTTTTGCTATACTTAATAGATTTTGATGATCTTTATCATT
>CATIWQ010399329.1:0-33102 GCA_949673415.1 Euphorbia schlechtendalii
TCTGATGTGGTTTCTGACTTCATCTTGCACTTTCTGCTTCACTCGAGGATTCTTCATTAGCTCCGCCATTGCCCAATTCAGAGTTGTTGCAGAAGTATCTGTGCCAGCTACAAATAAATCCTGACAGACAAAACATTTACCAAATTCAGCAAAAAAGAGTCATTCAAGAATGATAGTTGGAAATTGCTGTAATAAACTTACCACCAGAACTCCTTTGATGTTATTCGTAGTGAACTCAGTTGCTCCAAGTTCAGCCTGCTCTTCCTTTATCCGAAGCAGAACATCGATCATGTCATCATGTGTTTTATCCCTTCCCGGTTTAAGGTGATCGTTGATTACATATTCTAAAAAATTATCCATTTCACGAAACACTCTTTCGGTCCTTGCGTGATGATTAGTTAACCAGTCTATAATCCAACCCACGAACGGGAACAATTCCGCGTTGTAGAAAGATCCCGCCACAGCCTCAACTTCATGAATCACTTCATGAAATCTTTCTTTGTCGAAGTCGGTCCCGCGATACTCGAACCCAAAAGCCATCTTCAGCATGATATTCGCAGAAAGAGCAAACAACTTATCAGTAAGATCAACTGGAGATCCCGGAACGGCAGAATCTGAGATCGATTGGACGAAAAATTCAACCTCCTGTTCTCTAAGAAACCGGAAAGATTGGACCCTCTTAAGGCTAAAGAGCTCCAAAACAATAAGTTTCTTCATATATCTCCAGTTATCGCTATATGGAGCCACAGATACATCCAAGAAATTGTAGGATAGTCTTCTAGCTCCAGCAAAAGACGGTCTGCTGCAACAAGCAAGATCGTGAACTCGCAAAACATCTCTTGCAGCCTCGGCAGAGGAAACAACAACGGTTCGAATCTGACCGATACGAAGGAGCATGACAGGGCCATGTTTCTGGGACAGCTGCCAATATGATTTGTGAAGCAATGGGCTGAGTTGGTGTAAATTGCCAAAGAATGGAAGCCGGGGAGGACCTGGCGGTTGCCGTTTATGTTGCTTCTTCTTTCGAAACAGGAGATAAAGAGGCAAGAGTGTTACAAGAGGAAGCCAAATAAACAGAGGATAAGGAGCCATTTTGGGTTTGTTGTCTGAACAGGTACGCACTTCTTAATTTTTATTATATGTGACTATATTTATAAATGTCCTTTTGGAAAAGTGAACGTGTGGTTGATTGGAGTCTAGCAATTATTGATCTTGGTTTCTCGTTATGTGTGGTGGGCCTGTTTGGACAAATTTTGTTTATGGTAGTCAATAGTTTGAGTTGTCTATTACAATTAACAACTTTACAAGTAGCAACTATGCAAGATGTAGTAATTGTTTGTTGTTTTTTGGATCCAAATTTTGTAGAGTGGAGTTGGTAGTATCCGGTTAAGTTGGAGTAATATCAGCTTTTAATCAAATTTAATTGGCCGACATATAGTTGTAGAAACTTCAAATTTTTTGTTCTTTTATGAAAGAACTAGCAACGAAGGGACCTTTCTAGCACTGATAGGGTTGTTTTCATGTGATCGGTAGGTCATATATACTCGATTGAAAATGAAAAACTTTGGCAAAAAAGATATATGTATGTGCATTTATAAAATGGAAGAAACACAAATTTTATTCTCATATTGTTATATATATAATATTTTACTTGTACGTTTCTTTCAAGAAATTTGTAATCCGGTAGAAGCTCTCGTTACTGGTATACCAGGTTTGCTATTTAGAAGTAGTTTCCGTTTCAATTGAGATTATTACATAAGCTCCTATTTATAAAAGATCTTTAATCTACATTCTACCCGTAAAAAAAAAGATCTTTAATCCACAAGATTTCAGTATAGTTGTGTGAGAGAATGGAAATTACATTTTAGCTAAAGTATATGCGTAAAATTTTATTGAATATCACATAAATAATTGATTTTTTTTATGAAAATGTCCATTATCCCTCATAAATAGTAACTTTTATAGTTCTTATTACCATTTTTCTTATAATTACAAGTATGCCTGGTCATAGGCCGGGTTCGGGTAGGTCCAATCGGGCTTAGTTAAAAAATTAGTGGATCAAACCCAGCCCAACCTATAAAATAAAGGTTGGGTTTGGGTTAGGGCAAGTCTTCGTAAAATAATCGAATCTTAAGCTCAATAAAGGGTTTATCATTTTTTTCTTAATAAAAATTACAGAGTTTTATTACTATCAATTACTAAATTTTAATGTAGATTACTAAATCAAATTCAACTCAACAATTCCAACTGTAAATCATAGATAATATCCATTTTAGCATCGAATAAAAAAAACAAAGAAAATGAACAAAGATATAGAAATGAAAAGCGAACAGTTTAGGTTTGTTTAATTATGGAAAAATAAAGCAGTAGAACAACTTTCAAGGGAAATTGAATAAAAATGATATTTATTTGCAAAATTTTGGAGGTTGGAAAACTAGAAAACTTTCTTAGATTTTCTATTTTATACCTTGCAATTGAAAATGATTTTTGATGTTTTATGTAATTTTTCAAATTGAATAACACAATTTTCATTTAACCAACACAATACTCCTTTATTTAATTTGTTTTATTCTGATATACATACTTTGTATAATTATTTGTTAATAACTAACAAATAATTTTTTTATTGATATATCTTTAATTTTTTTTAAATAGAAAGTAGGTTAAAAGAATGGAATACGATAGGTTGTTAAACTTTGCTGGCACCCCTTAAATACTTTTATAATTTTTAATTTTTTATCTTGTTATTATTCTTATTTACTTGACAACTTTTTATTGCATATTTGTCTACTTAGTTTAATTAGTTTATGTATTTTAATTAAATGATTATGTTTTTGAACTAAAAGCTTAAAATTCTCATTGACCTTTAAAAATGAAAAAATGAAAAATTAGGCATGACATGCTTTCTAATTTTTAATTCATTGTTTATTAAAATTTAGACATAACATGCTTTCTAATTTTTATATTTGCAATATACAAAAATCATATAAAAAATTGATTTTTGTATTTATCAAGTAAATGGATGCCAAAGCTCGACTCAAAAAATCGCAAACAAATTCATGAAATTACTCTATAAAAGTTCCTAAACTATTCTAATGTACTGAATTTGATATTATTTTATGTACAATAAAACATAATTCATTCAATGTATGAATTTTTTTGTTAAAATTATTAAATTTAATATCATTATTTGTCAATCATTTACAAATAAATAAATTAATTGTTCGAAAATATATAAATTATTATTTCTTCAACGAAAGAGTTGTTTGTCATTTTCCAACACCAACTATGAATTTTGAGGTTTGAACGGAGCAAAACTCAACTATTTACTACGAACATATCCTATCTCAACTTTGTTATACAAACGAAACGCCGTTTATATATAAATGAACAAGAACAAGTCGGTTTATAAATACGACTTGTCGGGCAGACAAGGTATCAGAATTAGCATATCCTGTTTAAAAAATTAATAAAGAAAAATATAAATATAAAAATGAAAAAGATGACTTGACCACGGTTAAGTTCCAGGTGTAGCCAACCAAACCATAGTTATCCCAAATCAACGGTCTAGATCAACCATTGCAAAAGAAATCCAGTAAGAACTAGGGTTAGGGCAATTATTCCAATTGCTCATGCTTAATCGATCTAGATTTAGGGGTTCTTATCAATTATCGGATGGAGATGGATTATCTTACTCAGTTCCCGCATAATCACATGGATCGTCGTCCCCGAAAGAGACCAAGATTTGCTTGGGATGTACCTCAATCTCACTCTAAGGTATTCTTTTGTTTTTGTTGTATTGAATCGCGGAAATTATATTCGATCGGATGTTTCTGAGTGTTAATTCTCTGTTTGTTTTCGCAGAAAGTAAATTTGAAAAATACTCGTCTTGATACACTTATATATTTATGTAGATTTTTATCGGGAGAAATTTTTTCTTCCGCCATTAAATTATTGCAAAAGATCAATTTCAGCCTGATTTTGTGAGAATTTTTTAATTTTATAAGAGACAAATGTGATTGTATAGATCTTTCTTATCGGAATTTTGATCTGGAAAACTTCTCCCGAATTGTTTCAATCTAATCGAAGTTTCTTCTGTGGAACTTGTTGGTTTTTCTTTTTGGTCCAGCTAATTAAGCTATCTTGATAAATATTTGTGTGTATTTATTATTGATCGATGTATTATTGCATATGGAGATTTGGACCTTTTGCTGAATGTGAATGTGATGAAAACGGTCTTAGTTGGATCTTGAAGTTTCTTCTGTTCAATTTTTCGTTTAATTCATTTATTATAAGTAGGATTGCAGATTTAGAAGGTTACACCACTGCATGTAGCAAATGGTTTGAAAGATGTATTGTATTGTGTTGTAGCTTGCTGAAAGACATGTGTAGTCCTTAGTTCTGATTGTTATAGGTTTTTGCTATGTAAACTTTTTTGTAATATAAAAGATATCACTTTAGCATTTTCATTTTACAATCATGGTATGGAGAGTTTTATCTGGTTTGGTAGTGTAGATGGGAAGTTCTGGTAGTATATTATTGGGGTAAGGGGTAAATTTTTTATGCGTTTGGTCATGCAACAAATGAACAAATGGCTATGTGTAGGTTCATTCAGGTTTGTATTATGGACAAGAGGTTGGAAATGGAACGAACATCGGACCATCAAGGGTACTCCAAGACCATGCCGGTCTATTTGCGAAAGGATTGGCTCACAAAGGCTCTCCTCCATGGCGAGATGATGATAAAGATGGACATTACATGTTTGTCCTTGGGGAGAATTTAACCTCTCGCTGTAATTACACTTGATCAACAATTGATGGGCTTTTAGATTAAGATGTCACTTACTATGTTGCATGCTTGACCAATATATGTCACTTACTATGTTGCATAAATATAATTCCATCTTTCTCTATCTGTCAGTTTATCTATTTTTCAAGTATGAATGTTTTCAGAGACTATTTTGGTGTCGTAATATTTTGTGAGATAATATGTTTTAATGTGCCATGGTTTCTTTTGTTCTGCATTGCCCTTGAAGTTATCTGCTGGTCAGTTTTTGTCTTATGTGAAACTTTAGAAAAGAAATGAAAAAACTCTTCCCACTCCATTCAAACACTGCATCCTTACCTAACATATTCTTCATTTTACTTTATCAATATACCAATGTATTTACAGTTTAAATATGTGATATTTTTTGTTCCATTCCCGGGGTATTTCATGTGCATTAGTTTCATTGACATTTACTTATGTTTCTTTCTCTATTGTTTCTGCAGACAAGATTCAGAGAAAAATTGGTGAAGGTTAGTGTCCTTTCAAACAAGAAAATTTTTGCAATTCTTATTTGTTGATAACTTTATTTTACTATCCCCACTCTCTATGAATGAGTATATTTTACATTTCTACTATTTTAATCTTGTAAAGTTTTTTACAGGAACCTTTGGTCAGGTTTTGGAATGTTGGGATAGGGAAGCAAGAGAGATGGTTGCCATAAAAGTGGTGCGTAGTACAAAGAAGTATCGAGAAGCAGCAACTTTAGAAATTGATGTTCTCCACTTGCTTGCGAAGTATGACAGAAGTGGCAGCCGGTGAGTTTACTTGCAAAATTTACTTTATTTCTATTCTGTAGTGTTGAGGAAAACCATGTTCTTTGTTAAGTGGGCTTATTCTTTGCAGTTGTGTACAAATTCGAAACTGGTTTGATTATCGTAACCATATCTGTATTGTAAGTATATAATTTATTTGCAATAATATTATTTCCCCATCTTCATAAATATTTTGGGGATTAAGATTTGGTGGTGGATTCAAATGGTTTTAACAGGTATTTGAGATGCTTGGACCAAGCTTGTATGATTTTCTTCGCAAAAATAATTATCGCCCATTTCCGGTTGATCTTGTCCGCGAGCTTGGCAGACAACTCTTGGAATGTGTAGCATGTGTGTTCATTGCTTCTATTTCTCTTATCATAATTGCGAACTGTATTTTTTTCAAGTTGCATGGACCTCATCATTTTATTGCTTTATTAATTTTTATGTTTCTGTGTTGTGTTTGTTTAACAGAAGTTCTTGCTTTCAGTTAAATGACCTCAGGTCTCAAGACTCTCAGTATGGATTGTATAACTCTGATCTTGATTAACATTTTGCATTTGCAGTCATGCATGATTTGCGCCTTATTCATACCGACTTAAAGCCAGAGAACATACTTTTTGTTTCTCCAGAATATGTAAAAATACCAGACTACAAGGTAATACTTTTATTGCATCAAATTGTGTTTGTTGTAGGAACTTCCTTTTTTTGCAAATTTTCTGTCCCCCATAATTTTTTTATTCACGATTTTGATATATGCCAATCATGTGAATTTCTCATGATTAACTCCATGAATATTCTTCTATTGTAGGTTCCATCAGTCTCACCTGCTGAAGGAGCCTATTTCAAGAGGTTGCCAAAGTCAAGTGCTATTAAGGTTATTGATTTTGGCAGTACAGCCTATGGGCATAATGAACACAACTACATTGTATCAACCAGGCACTACCGTGCCCCTGAAGTTATCCTAGGTTTGCTTTATATTAATTCTTCACTCGAATAGTTCCTTTATTTATTTATTTTCTTCATTTCACGTGTGATCTTATTTTATCCATCAGGGCTAGGGTGGAGTTATTCGTGTGACATATGGAGTGTGGGTTGTATCTTAGTAGAACTTTGCTCGGTAGGTTCACTTCATCTTTAATTTGCAGAAATCATTTTTCTTACAAACAAATGTTTGTATCATGTAAAGATGTCATATATAATTTGCTTTCAGGGAGAAGCATTGTTTCAGACGCACGAGAACTTGGAGCATCTGGCAATGATGGAAAGGGTTTTGGGCCCATTGCCTCAGCACATGTTAAGAAGAGCAGAGTATGTTCTTTTCCGAGATTTCCTGTTTTTATCTGGTCTCTAAGTTCTTTCCACTAATTTTTTTTTGTCTGGTATAATTAACTCTCTCCCCTATTTAATGGTGGGAATTGTGGTTTGATTCAGCCGTCATGCAGAAAAGTACATTCGAAGAGGTAGGTTGAACTGGCCTGAGGGTGCAACATCTCGGGAAAGCATCAAATCTGTCACAAAGCTACCTCGTCTTCAGGTGATTATCCGTTTGTTTTATATACTATATTGCTTCATTGCGTCTCTGTGTTCAATGGTTGACTTTGTGCTTGCTTGTATTTCTTCTGGCAGAATATTGTAATGCAGCATGTTGATCACTCTGCTGGGGATATAATTGATCTCTTGCAAGGTCTCCTTGGATATGACCCATCCAGTAGAATAACTGCTCATGAAGCTTTAAAGCATCCCTTCTTTACAAGAGATCATTACAGGAGATTTTAAAGGCGATGAGTTCATGATGTTTCTTATTGTGGGACGGTTCACTTGGTCATATGATGACTAATGAGTTGAACTGGCCGGTTCAGGTTACCTGGTTCTTTTCTGCAGTTGTGTTTTCATTTTCACGGTTTACCATCAGTGTGAAAGTGGAGAGCTGGCCTGGATTTTGAAGCGTCTTTGTAACTTCCTTCGTATTGAGCATTTGTAAATAAATACCAAGCATGGAGAGTTTCTCCCCATATTTATTTTTCTACAATCATTGTTGTCTTTCTTTTTTGTTTCTCTTGAGAAGTGTTTCAGCAACCCTTTTTTTTAAATTTGAGGTTGTTAGCACTTGAACAGTCAAACTGTTAAATGTGAAACAGTATAGATGCTTTTTACTGGCAAACAAATTGTCCCATTCTATGGAATCTGCTTTTGTAGCTTACAGAAAATTTAATGCATTGCATCATCATTATTATGTGAATGTTATGCTGCAGACAGGTATGCTACTAAAGGTGACGTGAGCATTGTATAAAGCTGAGGTGGATCTAGTCCTTAACAACAATATATTGAGTAGACAACAATGTGCAAAATCAGCTACTAGCTACTTGTGTTTACAGAATATATCCTAAGCCTTACCGTTTTGTTTTGCATCTGGTGCCTCGCAGGACACCGCCAGGAGAAGCGCTCAACATTATAGTACAGTGGCTATACAATCGATACGAGTATCTAAGAAAACTTCCAAGGTTTGATCGCACTCGACAAACTCCTTTTACGTGTAGTATGATTGCATTTCTGTCTGTCTCGTCTTGAAGCCGAGTGATTTCTCCCAAGGTGAGACGAACTTGGCTAGTTACCATATGAACGTTTGCAAACATTGAATGCGCCCTTGCAACTGAGAAAGATTCGATATTTTGGGTCGCAATAAGTTTATTTCCGTAATAGAGATCAATGATCATGTGGCTGAACTCAACTCCAGCCTTCTTGTTCGGATTGGTGAAGTTTGCCAGCAAAGAGATATCGGCGTTGAGTAGAGCACCTGCATCAACGTATGCTGCGTTCAAGCTGGCATTGGATATGTCGAACTTAGGGCTGCGAGGACGATATACAAGATACAAGATGAGCACTATGAGACCCCCGAGAAATACGACAATCCAAAACAAGGCACAAAAGGCCGCTATCAGCCACGTCAATGCCCCGGTTCGTTGAAATTCCGGAACTTGTCTTGGGGATGGTTTAGAATTGCGAGGATGGAGGGGATAATGGTCTTGTTCGTGATCGTGATCGCGATTGTGTTGCTTTGGTTGTGTTACTATGGTAACCTCATGATGTTGAGAACGTTGCTTTTGAGGCTTTTTTCGTGTGGCCTTGGGAGGTGGTTTGGAACCACGAGGATGGATGGGGTACTGATCTTCAATGTCATGACCATCGTGGTCATGATATTGCGGTTTTGTTACTATAGTGCCCTCGGGTTCTTGGAGGCCTTCGTTTTGATGATGTGGCAGCTGCATCCAAGGGCTACGGTACTCTCTGTCTCGTTTTGGATCGTGGGCTTGATGGTCTTCTTTCGGGGTTGGATGTTGTGATGGGATTAGCCATGGCGTATGATATTCGGCATCATCGCCACGCGGACCCTTTGGCTTGGAACGTTGCCCTTGTGGTCTAACACCGAGGGGTAGAGGTGGCTGGTTTTGTCGGTTTTGTGGCTCGTTTGGTGACTCCACTGGACCGGCCCGCCGTTTTACGGCATGGCTGGGCTGTGGTGGCTGGGTGTGTGGGCTGCTGCCTTCACGATGTTGGAGTGGTCTAATGAAGTGAGGATTGGTTTCTGGGTGAGACATAATAGAAGGGAAATTTGGCAGGAAAAATGAGTAATGGAAGAGAACATGGGAGAATTTGAAGATTTGTGTGTTAAGCTAAAGTGAGGAATAGAGAATAACTTCTTAAAAACTTAAAGAAGAATTCTTATCAAGGCAAAGAATCAAATTTAAGCTAATTATGAGAAGCAAGTTATGTTTGGTGATGATACCTTGATCTACGGATAACCAAATGAACACTTCTAACGAATCAAAATGGCCAATTGCTTTACTTAAGAAACAATAATATGTTTGAGAAAGTGAAATTCGGCTACAAAAAAATAACATTCTGCAGCACTTTATAGCTACTTTTGCTTACAATAAGCTATGAATCATATAGAATAGTTTCCAAACCAGAACATAAACGAATTGTATAATTTTCTATTCTGTGGTTTTAACTGGGTTGCTGTGGATTTGTACAAGTTAGCAGATGAGTATGGTGTTTATTCTGTATTTGATGACATTGCATACATTACTTGGCTTCTCTTCTCATTACATGGCGCTGATTCGTAGTTAAATCATCTGAAAAGATCTGCATTAAAACATATCTCCGATTATTAGCGAAAAACTAGCAGCCATATGCTTTTCTGACCAATTTAGAAATGAGATAATACCAGACAAATAATATTCATGTCACAAATTGGTCACTGGAAAATGAGCTCTGATTCAGTGGCATTGGCATCATCTCCAAGGTCAAGAAAATCACAGGCGGTACCTACAAATTAAGGAAAAAACAACTTTTAAATAACATTAATAACAAACGATACGTTAATCAAGAACTCGCTAAATTTCTTCTAGATCAAACAACAAATCGCAAGCGTATCATTGATGAGTGGAAAGAAAGATGTACGGATGAGAAATTAGTAGCCCACAATAGGGTGTGTTTCGGTTTCGGTTTCAATTTCGTGAAGAAAATGAATTGAATTGCTTATGTTCAGAAGCACCAAGTCCATATGAAAACTACAAATGCACAGTGGAAATTTCATAGCATTGTAGTACGACAACACAAACTTATGTTCCTTTTCGTAATATTTGATTTAGTTCTCGCAACATTATCACAGAAATTTGAGCTCACTGAAAACTTACAAGGAGAGTAAACAAAAAGCAGAAGACTCGCACCTGCAAATATGGACTTGTCCACATGCATTTCAATTTTCAACCAAACAATTCCCTCTGAGATGGACTCAGGGATGGAAAAGAAAACCAACTTCCACCAGCTTCCAGCCTGAAAGTACAGAAATTTCACCATTACAACACAGTGCGAAAAAAAAAATACTAGTGAGCGAGTCTTAACAACCTCTAGATTCACAGGAACCTGCAATGAATGGAAACAACTAACAAGGTAGAATGAAGAAATGGTCACCTATTACTGACCTGCTTAAGAACATCACCATCTTCTAGTTCAGTTATCGGCACATTCAGTTACTACCTTAATGCGTTCTATAGCAGCAAATAATAAGCATCCCCAGACGCTCCGATGCTTAAAACTTAAAAGAGTTCTAAACAGTAAATTATCAGCATTATCTATTAAGATCTTCCTTGCGGTAATTACATTCTCAATTGACACCCCTAACATGAATCATTTAATTGAATTACCAAAGTGTAATGTTATACATTTCAAAAGATTCTTGTTTTAGGTCAACTCTGTTTGCTACTCAAATTGCTAGCAATGCATCATTCAAGTACAAAGAGAAAGAAATAGAGCTATAAGATACAAACCATTTCTCATGTATCAGCAGCTCCGCTTGAATTGGCACTGATAAGAATCTCAGAGGCAGATCGGTCAAGAGTAAAACCCCTTTCCATCATTTCACCCCAAACGTTACAAGCAATCGAAAACTTCTTTTCCCCAATAAGTCCTCCGATGATCAGTTTGTATGTTACCTCATCAGGAGATAATCTTCTTTTCATTTCTTCATATAACTGCATTGCTTCATTTACTCTAAAGGATTTGCAAAACCCATTTATTAGGGCATTGTATGAAATCACATCAGGTAAAACTCCCTGTTCAACCATATCGCAGAAAACTGAATGAGCCATTTCTACTTTTCTACTTTTGCACAGGTGATCGATAATTGTGGTATAGAATATACGGTCAGGTAAAAGGCTCATTTCTGCCATCTGGTCAATAAGCTTTTTCGCCATTTCGGAAATACCCTTCTGAAGAAACGCTTTTATTAGAACAGTGAATGTCACCACATCAGGTAGAATCCCTCGTTGTCCCATTTCCTCAAATAGCTTGTAAGCTTTTCTAGTATCATTTTGATTACAAAATGCATTTATAATTGTATTGAATGAAACAACATCACACAAGCCTTTTGGCCCCATCTTGTCCATCATCAATAAATATGCTCTTTCAGCGCGATTTGCCTTACAGAGTCCCTTGATAAGCTGGTTATAACTGTACACATCAGGTTCTATCCCACTTTCCTCCATCTTTTTCAACAAATTCTCTGCCTTCTCCAACATTAGCTCGTCACAAAAATAATTCAACAACACATTGTAAGTAACCAAATCAGGCTCAGACTCGGTCCTCCGCATAAAGTATTTGATCGCCTGTGCCTTGTCAATTCTGCCTATCTTACAAAATCCACTCATCAATGCATTGTAAACAAGAGTGCTGAGCTTAACTTCACCACTCTTCATTACATCAATTATGAGCTCATAAGCCAGCTCCACCTTTCCACCATCACACAACCCAATAACAAGTGCACCGCATACCTTATTATCCGGCCTCAAACCTTTACTTAACATAGCATGCCAAAATTGAACTGCAGTATCAAATTCCTTAATTTCACAAAAACCATGGATAAGAATAGTAAATGTTACAACATCAGGCTCCCTTCCTCTATCAACCATTTTTTCAAACACCTCTAATGCTAACTCAATCCTACCCTCCAGAAACAAAAAATGCAAGTATATATTAAAAGCCCAAATATCAGGCACACAATTAAGCCTCTCCATATCATGTAGTAATTCATCAATGAGAGTGAAGTTCTTAACTTGGCACAAACCCGAAATGAAGCGAGAGTAAGTAAAGGAAGATAACGAGAAACCAAGAGAGGCCATTTTAGAATAGTACTGGTAGGCTAAATTAAAACGAGCATGGGAGATCAAAACTCCAATAAACCTGTTGTAGTCGACACTGAAAACGCGGCAGTTTGATTGAGTCATTTCGTCGAACACTTGGATTGCTTTATCGATGAGGCCAGCCTTAACACAACTAGCAATGCGAGAACGATATATAAGGCGATGGGCGCCCAGAGACTGATACATGTCAGGGAGATATGCATAGCAATGGCCTGAAAAGTGACCTCATGGAGTAATCAATGGAGGGACAACCATATAATCATGAACATAAAAGAATACAGATAGGCCCTGATTGTAATAGGGATTATGAAGAAATTAGAAGCATAAGTGAAGAAGAAAATGCAGATACTGAAAGAGTGAAAGAGGAAGGTGGGCAGCTGGTTTCGGCAATGCAGAAAGCGGAGTAGGGGAGGAGAGGGAGAAGCTGAAGCTGAGAACTGAAAGTGGAAATGGGGGCCCAAATTATGTTTTTATATTTATTGGGCCCTTTCTTTTGAAAATTTACAACGAAAGTTTTCATGAGTAACGTTGTTATTGGGAATTGGAGTCCATAGTGTTGACAGAAAATGTCAGAATTGAACTGGATTCAAGGTGTTGTTATTGAGAGAATTTAAGTTACTCTTATCTTGTAAAGTTAGAACAAGGATTCCTGTATAAATTCGATTTGAAGAATTGAAGCAAAATTTTAGCTCCTGATAACTTGTTTATTTTTTATTAAGCATGGACCTTTAGTTTGAGAAATGCCTAGCAAAGAAGTTATGAATCCATCATCGAATAGAATTGCTATTCCTTGTTAATATAGCTATAGCTATTACAATGGAACTATCCCTTATTGAAATAAATGAGAAAAAGGTTACAAATGATATTGAATCCACCACCGAACGGAATGACAATTCTTTATTAATATAGGAATGCTGAAATAGTTGTTACTTCTTACTTCATCTCAATTAGGAATGACTATTTCATGATTCTTATATTAACAAGGAATAACTATTTCATCCAGTGAATCATTTGTAACCTTGTTACATTCATTTTGCTTCCTATTCCATGAATTAGACATTCCACCAATCAAATGAGCTCCATAAATTACTATTTTTCTCAGTCAAAAGTTGTGTTGAGGTCAGTGATGGCAAACTAATGAACATGACTGATAGATAGTCTTTCATCATATAATTACATAAGACCGTCAGATGAGCAGTTGGAAAACATTGGGACATTAAAAGGTTTCGGTAAAAACAGAGGCGCCAACAAGTGAAGTCATATTTGATTTTGTGCTCTTAAGAAGGCCATGGTGGGACCCATCGCGCTGCCTCTCGACGACCATGGTCTCCCCCCTGACAAACTCTCACCCCTATTCCAGTTATCTTCTTGAGCTACTAGCTCTTCTTTCTTTTCACTCAATGCCCGGCTAATTTCTTCCCACGGGTTTACCCTTCCATTTTCTGCACAGTAAGCGAATTTAGTTCGATAAAATTCTCGGCATAAAACAGACCACAATTAGTACCTTGGGAAGCAGTGCCATTGGCGGTTATCTTTGAATCTGTTTGAGTGTCTTCATCTCTGATCCAGGGTTCATCAGCTCCATCGATCACCGGTTTGGCTGACTTTGATTTTCCAAGCCTGACAAGACGAACTTCTATGAGGGACGCAAACTCTGTCTGCACAAGAATAAGTCGGTTTTCATTATAGAATAATAAGTCGGGAGCGAGCAATATGTAATGACGTACCCACATGGAACCATCTTCAAAGTAAGGCCATGGTTCTGCTCGTAACGCCGATGCATCATTCTCCATCCCCTTGGGAAAGATCGGATATCCCGGAACTTGTACCAGCCGAACCCTATTTGACTTCATGTCATATCGAGATATCTTCCCGACCTATATATACATATAGACCATATTATGAATTGCATGTTCTCTTCTTGAGTTGCTTGATATTTCAAATCAGAAAGAGGGTATACTCGATATGATGAGAGTTCAGGGGTCCAAGATGGCGATAGTTCAATCAAGCGATAAGCAATCACATCACCTTGCTGCGAAAATTCGAAAAATAAGCAAGATCATCGTTGAGAAGTGATAAGATACACAAACTGAACAAAGTGAAAGCATTGAAAATTTAAGGGAAATGAACCTGAGGCAAGGTAGTATAGAATTCAAGATTCTCAAAGTTGAGCTGATGTCCTCTGTTTGCTTCTTTGTAATTGTTCCTTTTATGAGATGTGGTCTTTTCCCTACCCCATTTTTGGCCCTTCTTTTTGTTTGTTACTCCATTCCATTGAAAGTTATCCTACATAGCCACAAATATAAACCCGATATCACTTGTAGTCGAAGAAGAAATGCTGCACTACCATCTGATAGGTGAGATATTGTTAAATCTTTTACTAATCTCATGCCCCTTAATATCCTGATTGAAGGAAATATGTATGGACTAAGAAACCATATTTTAAAATATATGCCTTCCACAAATATGCTATCTCTATGCAAGATTTAGCTCTTGACTAGTTCCTAAGGTTTCAGCTATAGGCTCTCTTCTTTCCAACTTATTTGCAAGTGTAATGAACTGAAATGTACTTACTTATTTCAGTGTAAATTTATTGGTATGCAGTGCTTATAAGTATTAAACTGAATTGACTGGTGAATAAGTTAAAAAGAACAGAGCCTTAGTGATATGTCTTCATGGCCCAAGCATAGAGGGCGTGACAAAATTATGAGGACATTGGGCAAGATACATTAAAATATGATTATTAACAGAAAAGAAAAGAATATCAAGTCTCGAAAAAGTTGATAAAGCAATATTCTGTTACTGGGTCAAGAAAGTAATAACCACTGTATAGTTGAAGCACTGTATTAAACCCAGTACCACAATACTACTCATACACCAGAAGGCAATATAAACATCTAGGTGAATCATTATGAAACATAGCATTACTAAATGTGAGCATTCTATCCTAGGTACTGAATGACAAGGATACTTAGTATTATGAGACAATAATTAGATGGAGGCATTAATAAAATAAACATACCAAAGGAATTTGATGTTGTTCAGTTTGTTCCGCAACTTCTGCAAAAGGAAATGCCAGGCGTCATGATTGTGGCATGCAATTTTAGGCAAATAATCAGAACATTAGAAACTCCCAATCCACATCACACACACAAAAGTCAGACCTTCCCCCAACGGCACAAATCGAATATGTCCAGGCCTAATGACCATTGGAACAACATCCTCCTCCATATCACTATCCTCGCCTGGCTGGTTTTTGTCTTCCTGAACTTCTGTGGTATCTTTTTTAGGCAGTTCTTCAGAAACTTGTCGATTTTCTTTTTCAGCTGATTCTTGACAGATTAACTGATCAGATGGCTGATCCTCTTCATCTAACTGCTGATCAGATTCTCTATGTAATTGTTTCTATGAAAATAAAAATAAACAGATATTAAAGTAAGGCACACTAGTTATTTGCACTTAAGGCATGCATGCAAAATATGTAATGTATAGTTCGCAAGACTCTCCTTATCTTCAACCCAACTTATGCATGCACAATACATGTATGTGCATGTAGGCAACAAAATAATATAAGATGCACACATCTAATCCCTACCACTCAACTACTTTTATCAAAAAATACAAACAATTGCGAACATATGTGAGTTGAAAACTAACAATGAATTACCTCTTTTAAACGTAGTTCTTTCAAAAATCTCTTCTTGATTTTTTTACGCTGGGCACTTCTACTAGGAAGCTGAAAATGTAGAGTCTTGTAGTAGTCAATAACAATCACGATTAAGTGGCTTTAACTTTCAATTTCATGCATAGAAATTATGGGCAGGAAAAAACACTTGAAGTTTAACAACGGCCAGCACATGATTAAGTGTATTACAGGCATCTGATGCATCAAAGACTCAAGTACACAAATCAATAACATTGGAGACACTGAAAATCAAACTGCAGAGACTCTTTGTAAAAGAGAGGTCCTGTTTTTTAGAGTTTTTAACCACAATAAAGAAAAGTATGGAAACCCAATACACAATAAAATGACCTCTACTATGAAGCAAGAAGCTGTTCAAAATATCATCATCACTTTCAGATGATGCTATAAGCCTAGTATAAATTGTGAATCAACAGTGCTGTTCGAATTCAAATGACACATTCGAGATTGACATAAGCCAAGAGTGTGTGCTAAGAAATTGGACATGGACCATCATAAAGAAATAAGGGTCCTCTGAATGAAGGATCAGATTTATAAACATAACAACAGCAAAAAGATATATCCATAGATCAAGATTTCAAAGATTTAAACTTGTATAATGATGTAAAGAAAAACCTTCTGATCTTTCGCAGAATGTGATGCATTTACATTCCCATTGCTGTTTTCTTGAGTCTGAGATAACCTAAAAAATATTTATTTAAGGGAAATTTTATTAGGTAGCTAAAAGTAAACAAATAGGAAAAAAAATTAAGGGTGTAATATGAGGCTAAATCGACCAATGGACCAATTTGCATGAATATTGAATCAGCATTTTTCCTAAATTAACATCTTTCATCCAACTCGTTGTGTAAACATTTTTTTTTTTGCCAAATTAACCCAACTTGAAACCAGTAGTGTGCTGAGCAACTTACAAATTCAATTGGTAACAAAATCTGACGGAATTTGGCAAAAAGATTCATCAAGGACACATTTAACACCGAGAAAAAAATTCAGAACCAGCTTATATTCATAGGCCATATTAGCTCCAAAAGAGACTTCCGTACCATCACACAATACACCGTCTGCGATAATATTATGGTGGAATGGCCCTGCTCCCTTATTCTTGTTAAATTTTTAAAATTCAGAGAAGCTATAGGAGTTTTGAATAATTTGGTGCAATTATAACATAAAAGAAGTATTAACTTTTAGACTTCAGACATTAATAATGAATCTAACATTCAAAGGAGCAAGTTTTACTTAACCCAACTCCCAGCAAATAAAACAGAACAAGTAAGATCAAAACCATAGTAGTCAAGGCGCAAGGCCGCGCCTTGGGCTTTTTGGCAGCCTAGGAGCGCCTTGGGTCGCTCTAGGCGCAAAAATTAGCCTAAAACACCTAAAGGCGCAAGGGATCGCCCGAGAGCCTAATCGCGCCTTTGACTACTATGATCAAAACATAATAGTAAATTCATAAATGAAAGCTTGCCTCTTAGCTTTGACTTTAGAAATTCTTAAGGTTCCATTCTGCTCCCCGTTACCATTATTTGCAATATCCACAGTATTTGCACAATCTTCAGAACTAGCAAGTTTACTTTGCTTTCTTCTGTAACAAAAGAATCAACAAATGAGAACTAATACCAAGAATACCTCCATAACTCCCAAACCCACATACAAATGGAAGATACATATTTATAAGGCAAATAAAAGACACTACATTATTCAAAAGCACATGTATCACTAGGAATATAACGAAGTTGAAGCCTTTTTCTACTCAGAACATACTTTGAGCTTTTAAGTTCTTTCGATGCCTTCCTCTTTTTTGTAACACTTTTCTCTTCTGGTATAATTTCTGCATGTTCCTCTGCATCCTCTTCCTCCTCACTTTGGTAGCCTCCAGATTCCTTTTCAAATTCCTCATTTGCCAGAAGATTCATAGCAGGAGCAACAGGCTGTCTCTCCAAAATTCCAGCTGCTTCCAAGTAATTCGCCTCATTGCCTATCATCAGTACATCACCACCATTCTTTTGCACTCTGACCAAAATGACCACAAAAAGCCATTGCTTACAAAATCAGCAAAAGATTTTTCCAAAAAAATGAGCACATTGATGAAATACTAACCGGATAATGTCCTTGTCTTTCAAAATAGAAGTAGACTCAAAAGGCGGCAAAGCAAATTCTTCCATCTACAGAATAAGATTTTTTAAGTTCAGAAGACAGGCAGGAATCAGTAAAAATACATAAGAGTAAGTTACTAACAGAGAGGAGAAGGCCGCAAGGGCAGTCGTATTGAAGATTGAAGGCATTCAGAATGTAGGAAGAGAGATCGGAGATGGTTTGATGCTGAGGTTGTAGCAGAATCCAGCAACGATTGAGGCCTTTCGTCTTGAGCGATTTGTTCAGAATGTGATCAAACGATAGACGGAGCCTCACAGTCTCCATTGTCGAGCACGATCAATGATCACCGCAGAGAGAATTTCAGAGAGAAGGAATTTTTCGGGGCTTCCTACTAAACCCTGAAAATGGACTCCATTGTCCTTCCACTCAACACTCCAAGGGTTTCTCTCTGTTGCCCGCGGCAAATTTATCAGGTTTTTCTCGAAACTCTACTCTTTGAATTTTAACTTAAAACATCTTTTAAGAAAATTTTATTCTATAATTCAGACAACGAAATATTTCTGATAACTTCTTTTAACTTAAAAGTTAAAAATAAAACAGAAGTTAAAAGAAAGTTAAACTTACTTTTTTAAAAAGATCATTTATAAAACATAAGTGAGTTTTTGAGAAGTTTTGAGAAACATCCCCTTATTTATCCATACTGAATGCATGGTGTCCTGACCGGTTATTTCTTTGATTTTTAAAGTGATTTTGTAGTTAATTTAATTTTTAAAATATATATCATTTTTATTTTGAATGTCACGTATCAATTTTTAATTGATTTGAATTTTTAAAAATACATGACATTAGAGTAAAGTGATGCACAAATTGAGTAGCGATGGGATTGACTTACAAAATTCAAGAAGATAATACATTTGTAGGAACAACTTGCAACATTTACTATGCATTAAATAATTTATTTATAACAAATTTCTTTCGGTAACAAAAAATTACAAAACATTATTATTTTAAACTGTTTTTTAATAGTTACTTTAAACTTTTCTTTCTTTTGACTGGAACTTCTTAAAAATATTTCTTAGTTTCTATGTTTGATGTCAATCTCTGTTTTTTTTTGTCACACTAAGATTGAGCTTTATGTAAAATATTTATAAATTGTAAAATAACTATTTTTTTAAGGAATTGTAGGTGTCATGATTCGAACACTGATCACTTCATCCACTTTGTAGATGTACAACTCAGACTATGTCTAATTGGTAATGTAATATAACTATTGAGTAGACAATATAAAATTTGATTCAACCATTACGACTAATGAAGACAAAAATATATATTTCAAAATATTTATTTTAAGTCCGGGTTTAGTTAGTTGATTTTCTCTTAATTAAGTCTGTGATGGTTTTTTCTTTGTTTATAAAAAAAGAAGCACCTTGGTGAAAAAAAATGAAAGCACCTTAACGAGAATTTCGAATTCAATAGAGTATAATATTGTAGTATTTTTTTCGAAGCTCTGTTTTCAAAATTAAAGTTATAAGAATGTTATTCCAAATTTAATTTTAAAGCAGTTACAAACACTTCGTTTTCTTACCAATACAGTTGTAAAACATGACAAGTTCATGTAATTAATATGATCATTATATCTTATTTGTTTGAGACTAAAAGTCATTATTAATTAAAAGCTCACATGTAGCAAAACGTGATAGTCAAAATATTATCTTGCAGTTTATCATACTCTATTGACATTTGATCAAAACTAGTTTTTTCCACTTACAAAGAAAATGTAACACTCCATTGTAACCATGAGAATTGTAATTTATTTGTTATTTTAAACAATCCGACGATGAAACTTTGAAACTCTTGCTTCCGGAAGGTTTGTATTGTAATGATTCGTTCATGTCTGGTGTTGTAGTAATCCAAGTAACATATTTTCGGTGCGGCGGAATGTTAATTGGATTATGCACATGTCATAAGGATTTTGACATGGAAAGTAAGAGTTCTTCATCAATGAATGGGTTTCACTTGCCCGAAATTCTAATCTAGATACAAGTCCTCAATTTAATACAGGATCTTTATATCTGTTCTTAGACATTCTGTAACTGAAAAAGAAACAACAATTTTGTCCTGAAATAAAGGATTATGCATGTGTTTCGAAGAGGCTAGTTTTTTATGGGTCGGATATAGCAAAACTAAAGGCAATGGTGGTGGATCAAGTGTCGAATCCTACAAGATTCACTTTGTAAATCATCAATTATTTATGCAGCTGCTAGGGCAAGCTCTTCAGTTATTGTATAAAGTCAAGTGTTATAAATCACGCGATCAATCTGCGTACTCATGTTTCTCCTCCATTATCAAAGATAAATAGGGGGAATATGTCGTGGACATTTCCCGTATCGGTGCAAGTTGAAAGTGATGTCTAATTAGTGCGGTTGGTGAAAGAATTCAGGCAAATGAAAACTAAGTTTTCCAACAGTTGTGCTAGTATCAATAGGGAAGACTTATGTCCGAGGATCTTTAAAACATGACACCGATATTTGAATACTTCAATGTTGAGCATGTAGTTTATACATGTACTAGTTGGTGTCGGTTTCCTTTCTATGAACTGGTTTTGGGTAGGGAAAACCATTGTGAATTTCGACGATTCGGGACAATGTGAAGAATATCATTATTCCGATAGATACAAGAGAAGGAGATGGGATTGAAGCGTATATCCGTTTAATAGAAAAAGTTTTGGCTGCATTCGAGTTCGACAAAGACGTTCTCTCATTTTCTAGTGTCAATCCAACCACCAGTTAGGGATCATAGTAGAACTTTTGCAATCCAAATGCATCGTTTAATTTTTGTTTTTGGTTGTAGGCTATTAGGCCCCCTCTATTCATTCGCCAAAGGTTAAGAAATAATGTATACCTACATTTATGTCAAATTATAATTTGTTTTTGAAGAAAATATCAATTTTTAATATAATTTCACCAAGTTGATTGTTACAGCTAATTCAATTCATATCAAAATTAATTATTTCTACACTAACTCATCAGTTTTAGCCTATCTTCTTTTGTTTTTATCAAGTTTACAATTATTTATTTGTTATTGATATTTATCTTTAATAATATAAAATGTGAAGTAGGATAACAAATCAAATGATATACATGACTGGAACTAGTTTCCATCGCGAAAACATTTTCGTTCAACCACGAAAAAGGCTTCTTTGCACAACAAGCCTACAACGAGCAGAGGATCAAATGGCAGGAAAATGTCATTGACCCCATACCCCTCGCAATGCTTAACCAACAACCCGAACCACATTCCATGGCTTTCAGTTCTGTTCATGTATATTAAATCATGTTGAAAAAATTAAACTACGATATCTTTATTTCACTATTTCATTAATCTAAAAAATATTTAAATATGCTTCCCAATTGGTCAAAAGACAGCCACAAAATGCATCAACTAATTGGTATATGCTAAGTTCCAAATAAAAAATTACTCCCTCCATTTTAAAATAACTGTGGTTTTAGGATTTTAAAATTTTTTCAAAATAACTGTCGCTTTAGAATTTCAATGCACCTTTTTGAAATTTTTATCCATTTTACCCTTATTTAATGCACATTGAAAATGACAATAGGAATAAAGTATTCAATCGACTTTTAAAATAACAAAAATCATAGGGATAAATAAGTATTTTTATTACTTTAATTAATCTCGTCATGATATTGACAAACAACTTAAAAGTGACAGTTATTTTGAAATGGAGGGAGTGTAAACGTTGACCCTTGCCATATACGTTATACTATTAAAAAAAAAATTTAAGTCAAAATTTTTATAACTTGTTTAGCAGGTATAATTTGCACTGTTTTAAAAGTCCCCGCTTAGACGCTATTTTAAGAATCGCCACCCGACGAGCCTAACGTTTAAACCCCACCGATTAACGTCTAAGTCCCGCCTAAGTCTCTGGAGGCTCTGGCCACCCCACTAACACCAAGCGAATTTTAAAACATCGGTTGTGAGTCACTATGTCAACTTCTCATTTTCGAGGAAAGTTGATATAGTGGCATTATAATTGGAAGACTTGGAAGTTTTCAAAAATAATATAATTGGAAGACTTGAAAAGTTCATGAGTAGTGACATAAACTTGGAAGCCAGGTTCTAAAAAATTTGATATTAAAAATTATTTAGTCGTATGCAACTTAACTAATCAACCAATAAAAAAATAAGATACGCTGAAATTTTGGTTTCATATGCTATTTTCTTTTATAAATGTTGTCTGCAACTAAAATTCAGTGGTAGATTCAATCGTAGATCTCTTGATTTTCTTACGGTGATGTACAAAACCAAATAAAAATACTTCATGAAAATAAAATACTATTTATGAGTTGAGCCACCATGTTTGACCAGATTAAGTTTGATGATCATGTATCTTGAGTCGCAAGTTACCATTAATTACTTGGGCCCTTAATAGATGCGACTTGTGTGTATATATAATATACATGCTTCTAATCAACATTGAAGATTATAAAGTGAAGAACAAAAATGGCAACAAAGGTGCAGCCTAGGGTAATTTGCAGAGATATTATAAAACCGTATTCTGCAACTCCAAACAATCATCCAACAACTCACAATCTTTCTTTCTTTGACAACATCTCTCCTTCCATTTATGTCCCTTTAATCTTCTTCTACAAACCTACAAATGGCAACAAGAAGTCAAATGTGCTCAAGGCCTCCTTATCTGCCGCCCTTTCCCATTATTATCCTCTAGCCGGGCGAATCAACAACAATGCCACCATCGACTGCAACGACGAGGGCGTTCTTTTTCTCGAAGCAACCATTGAATCAGATCTATCTGAGTTTCTGAACAATCCCGATTTTGAAGTTATGAGTCTCTTGTTTCCTGATAGTGACGGTTCTATGGATTCGTTCAAAACTAGTCTTGTAGGGATTCAAGTGACGTATTTTAAGTGTGGAGGGATGTCGATCGGGTTATGTATGTCTCATAAGGTTCAAGACATGGCTAGTATGTCTTCTTTCATTAATGACTGGGCTTCCCTTGCTCGAAAATCTGATCGAGAAATCACCGTTGTGTTCAATATAGGATCTTTGTATCCACCCATTGACCTATCGATCCTAAATCAAAATCAACAGGCTCCTCTAGAAACGCGATCCTATGTTTTGAGAAGGGTCGTTTTCGATGGGTCTAAGTTGGTCAAACTTAGGGCAATGGTGGCTAATCAAGTTCCGGATCCAACACGAGTCGAGGTAGTCACCTCATTGCTTTATAAATCGGCTATGAATGCCGCCACTAGGGCAAGCGCTTCGGGTAATTCTTTAAAGCCGGGTATTATGAGTCATGTGATGAATCTACGCTCGCATGTTTCGCCTCAGATGTCAGAGAAAAATAAAGGGAATATATACGGAATATTCTCAGTATTTACGAGGGATGATAGAGAGGTGGAGTTAGGGTGGTTGGTGAACGAGTTCCGGAAATCGAAAACCCGGCTCTCGAATTCATGTGTCGAGACAAGTAACAGTGACGAACTATGCGTGTCGATCCTAAAAACTCTGAAACACCTGTTTTCGCTTTCTAGTGTCGAGAATGAAGTTTATATTTGTACGAGCTGGTGCAAGTTTCCTTTCTACGAGGCCGATTTTGGGTGGGGGAAACCGGTGTGGGTTACTACGATGTTTCGGAAGGTGAAGATGAATGCAATTAATATGAGAGACACGAGAGAAGGAAATGGGATTGAAGCAATAGTTAGTTTGGAAGAGAAAACCATGGCCGAGTTTGAGCATGACGAAGAGATTCATTCGTTTTGCTGCATTAATCCGAGTATTGAACTTCTTGATTAGTGTAGGTCTTTACAATGTAGTCTTGCTTTGTTATTCATATGTTTCGGTATGATAACGAAGAATACTAATTTAATTTTTTTATATATGATTTATGATAACGAAGAATACTAATTTAATTTTTTTATATATGATTTAAGTCCTACAAATATTTAACTTTGCTTTCCCAAAATGTATGCATAAGATTAATTAGGAAAACAGTCATAAAGCAACCGTAGAAGCTACTTTACAAGTATCCTTAGAAAGTTCCATTTACTTACTGGAGAAGTATAGAACTCCCTAATCTTTCTCTTACCAAAAGGCTTGTCAATAGAAAATCCACCCTCATAAGCATCAAAAGTAGACCTGTTCGTCGGGGCGGGCCGGCCCGGATTCGGGCAGGGTTTGGCGGGTTGTTTTACAAGAAATGCTAACCCAAGCCTGACCCAAGCCCATACTTTAGAACTTCGGCTCAGACCGGGTTTACAAGATCATTCCCAAGCCCGGTCCAAGCCTATGAATATTTTTTTTGTTATAAATTTTTTTATTAAACTAAGTTAAGAAAATATAAAGTAGATCAAAATATGTTTAAATTTTTAATATAATTTCATTGTTTACATAAAATCGTTAATATTTAGTAACATTTATTGTAATCAAGTATACAAATTTAATAAGATAAAATATAGGAACTTAAAATTATTATAAATTTAATGTATAAATGTATAATAAATAAATAAAATTATTCGTCAGACCGGGTTCTGGCCGGGCTTGGGTATTCATATAAAAATCAAGCCCGGCCCATAAAAATCAAGCCTGGCCCATAAACCTTCGAACTTCGATGGGCTAGGGCCGGTTTTTTTTAAAAAACGAATGTCCAAACCCGGCCCGATGAAGCGAGCTCTGGCCGGGCCGGGCGGGCCCGCGAACAGGTCTAATCATACAAAATGGCCGATTTAAGACAAAAGTGACTACTAGATTTGGACACTAATTCTTAAACTATCTAGATTTTCTAGAAGAAAAGCCTAATCATCGAGATCTCATACATATGATCAATTTGACACAATGTAATCGTACTTCAACAATCCCTTTGGCATTTCCGGCTAGGTCAATAGTTACTAGGAAAACCCTTTGGATTGGCAATACTATTCTTCCTATCACAAGGGAACTATTTGACTCCTATCCTCATTCACCGGGAAATGATTCATTAAAGTTAGAGAAATATAGGGTGAGAGGGAGTAAGAGAATAATTTTCAGAGGAGATGTGTAATGAATCTTAATCCTTCAAATTGAGATACAAGGATGAAATTTACCCAAATTCACTCTTAAAGTTTATTTTGAACTTTAGATAATCCTTACCCGGCATTCACCTAGCATGGTAGTCGAAGGAATTGTGCTCTTGCATTTTTTATATCTTCCACACGGCTCTAATCAATTTTCAACTTTGACATGGTTTCTTCCTATCAAAAATATAAATTGCAATCCATATATAGTTATTGATTTTCATCTAATATGTGGATCCAAAACTCGAGCTTGAATCGCATATCCCTGAACTTAACTATCCATGATCTCCTTAAGAAAAAAAAAACACACACAGAAAGAAGACAGTAGATCTCCAGTCAATGATTTTTTTTCCTTAAAAAGGTAATGAATATTTAATAAAATTTGGTCAATAAAACTATGGCATATTATGTTACAAGCACACATGGTGATGTCTGCAGTAGTAATAATTATGAATTAGCCAACTGGATTAAAAAATTTCATACTGATAGCCGCTATGTTTGACTTGTTTAATTTAATAAACATGTCGTAATATATAATCAAAATTAAAAGCATATAATTTTTAACTACAGAAGAAAAAATGGCCCCAAAGATGCAGCCTAAGATTGTTTGCAGAGAGATGATAAAACCATCTTCTGCTACTCCAAATAATCATCCAACTATTCACAATCTTTCTTTCTTTGATAACATCTCTCCCTCCATTTACATACCTTTAATCTTCTTCTACAAAACTACAAATGGCGAATCTGACCCTCGCAACAAGTCAAATGTGCTCAAGGTTTCCTTATCTTCTGCCCTTTCCCATTATTACCCCCTAGCAGGACAGATCAAAGACGATGTCACTATCAACTGCAACAACGAGGGAGTTCTTTTTCTCGAGGCGACCATTGAATGCGATTTATCGGAGTTTATACAGAATCCCGATGATGAAGTTACGATAAGTCTCTTGTTTCCCGATGGTTTGAGTTCGTTCATGACTAGTCTAGCAGCGATCCAAGCGACGCATTTTAAATGTGGGGGAATGTCGATCGGGTTACGTTCATCTCATAAGGTTCTAGATATGGCAAGTATGTCTTCTTTCGTAAAGGATTGGGCTTCCTTAGCTCGGAAATCTGATCAAGAAATCAGTGTTGCATTTAATATAGGGTCTTTTTACCCGCCTGTTGACCTGTCGATTCTTAAACAAGACCAGCAAGCTAGTTCGGAAACGTGATCCTATGTTTCAAAAAGGGTTGTTTTCGACGGGACTAAGATAGAAAAACTCAAGGCAATGGTGGCTAATAAAGTTCAAAGTCCTACACGAGTCGAGGTAGTCACTGTGTTGCTATATAAATCAGCCATGTACGCTGCTGCTAAGGCAAGTTCTTCAGGTTCTTTAAAGCCAGGCATTATGAGTCATGTGATGAATCTTTGCTCACATGTTTCGCCTCCTTTATCGGAGAAAAACAAAGGAAATATAGCTAGTTTATTTTCGATATCAACAAGGGAGGATAGAGAGGTGGAATTAGGATGGTTGGTGAAAGAATTCAGGAAATCAAAAACTCAGCTCTCAAAATCCCGTGCTGAAACAAGTAACAGCGAAGAACTGTGTACATCGCTGTTGAAAATGATTAAACACATATTTTCGTATTCTAGCGTTGAAAATGAAGTTTATATTTGTACAAGCTGGTGCAGGTTTCCTTTTTATGAAGCCGATTTCGGGTGGGGAAAACCATTGTGGGTTGCTACAATATTTTCCGAGGTGAATATGAGCGGGATTACTCTGAGAGACACAAAAGAAGGAAATGGGATTGAAGCAATACTCATTTTGGAAGAGAAAACCATGGCTGAGTTCGAGCTTGATGAAGAGATTCTTTCGTTTTGCTGCATCAATCCAAGCATTCAGCTTATTGATTGAGACTACATAACCCTCTCAAGAGCCTTCTTCTTGACAAGTGAAGACAATGTATTGTTCCTTTTACTCTAATGTAGTTTTGTGTTTTTTTTAATCTTTTACGGCATTTGCAGAAACATAAAACTACAGAAGTATTATGTTTGTTTTGTTATTCATGTTCCATTCGGTCTACTCTAGCCTACGATGAACATTACCAATTCTTTTTCATGATATTTCAAATGTTCTTTAGAATCTAACATATTGAAATTATTTATTTGGTGCACGACACCTATATAAAAAGAACATTTGGTTCCAAAAGGTCAACTTGACATGCAACTTAACATTTGGATCCAAAATGTATGCTCTCAGCGACTCGTTGGATGACTGTGTAACATCATGAAGTGTGCGAAAGGTGGTTCCTGTCGGAATGGAATCAATGAACTAGGTGCAAAATTTTTGTTGAAGTTCTTCCTAGGCGTTGACAAACCCAATTGGCAACGCGTCAAACTAATAAGCATCTAGCCCAATGAGCATATTCTGGAGTAGCAGCACGCGTGGGTTTCCGAGACGCGTTTCATGTCCATCTTATTCTTGTAGGTCTTGATATTCCGAGGGTCCATATCACCCCTATAGTTGTTGAAGTGAGGGATCTTAATGTATGGTAAGTGGCTCATTCTGAATCCAAGCAGTGAAGGGCAGGGGTTCATGCAGCGTGACAATGAAGTGATTGAGCCCTTCTTTAAACATCTTGACAAACTTAGAGTCGTTCGCGTAGCTCTTTGCTTTGGCCGGAGGCGGCAATGCGCTATGGAGAGGTGGTGGGGGAGGTACCACCATGGTACCAAGAGTGATGATATGCCGAGTAATAGGTTCCCCATGCATGGTCAAATGAGGTGTATCCATGGCCTTCGTGTTGAGCAATCTCCTAGATTGGGCGCTTCGTTATGCCCATCAATTTCGTCCAGAATGACGCGCTTCACTTAGGCGTTGTCGCTCCGGTTATCAGGTTCATTTATCTGCTCCTACATGTTCCCTACATGGGGTTCGAGGAAAAAGAAGATGTATGAGCGCTTACCAAGTTGTGGTAATCTACGACGGTGGGTAACTTGGCGTGTGATAGCTGCTCATGTTATTGTAGTACCGCCTGCTAACCGTGTGCCCCACCATAATGGTGTTAGTATTACTATTGAGTAATCCGAATAAATTCCCCCTAAGATTGCCTTCGTCTTTCGACATCATCTGATATTTATGGGCCACGTTCTCAAAGAAGTCAATGCTATTGGCGACGTAAGGTGGCGTATTAATGTCTGAGTAGGAGATGGTGCTTGACCCCATAAATTAATGATGTAGTAAAAATCGTTGTAGAGGATGCAGAGGGTTATGTTCCTTGGCCAGTTCCGTCATCAAGGATATCTTCGTCCGCCATTGAGCTGCAGGCTTTGCGTTGCGTATAACATGAGGCCTTATGTACGCTCACCGAACCTTTGAAAGTTTGGTGATGAAAGGTATGTCCACACACCAATCTTCAAAGAAAAGTTGTTATTCGAAACCTCCTAGGACGGCGGTCGGAATTTGCAAAACAGAAGGTTACTAAGGAGAACTAGCCGTGTGACCGACGTAATCTCTTCGATGCTTAAGCTAACAAAGGATTTAATAGAGGAGGGAGAGAAAATATGAAAGTTAGGAATTGTGCACCTTTGATGGTAGAGAAGATCTTTTTATACAGGGATTAGACCACTCTCAATCAGGATAGAAGAGAGCGTCCATGTTGAGGAAGAACTCCCCAACAAGATCAGATTTCCTCAACAAGTAGTAGAATCATAATCAGACTCGCATGCTTCCTTTATATTTAAACAGAAACATTGACATGGTGCTTGGCGTGCAAGCCAAAATCTTCCAATGGGCTCTAATCACCCAAAACCACCTAGTGGCCATATAAAATGTGGAAGCGTGCCTTCCACACGTCTAAAGATGAAATACCAGATTATCATGAAATAATTAGCCTCAGCCAACCAAAATAAAAAGTAAGATATACAGGATCATAAAAAATACTTCAAAAAAAATACCTCAAAAAAAATACCCATTCAAGGGTTGAGCCGCCATGTTTGACCGGTTATAATTTGATGAAATTACAAGTAACAATATATTATTTGGGCCCTTAACTGTTGTGTGTGCCTGTGTATATATGTATATCATTGAAATCAAAGCATAAAAATATAAAGTGAAGAACCAAAAAGGCAACAAGGTGCAATTTAGGATAATTTGCAGAGATGTTATAAAACCATATTCTGCAAATCCAAATAATCATCCAACAACTCACAATCTTTCTATCTTTGATCACATCTATCCTTCCATTTATGTCCCTTTTATCTTCTTCTACAAAGCTACAAATGGCAACAAGTCAAATGTGCTGAAGGCCTCCTTATCTGCTGCCCTAACCCATTAGTCTCTCTGTCTTCCACTTACCATTTTCTTTGTCGATGAAAACATTTAACATGTTCCATTTCCTTATTATAAATAGCACAAAATTTCCTAATTTTTCTCTCACAAAAGTTGTCAGTAAAATTTCACCCTCATATGAGCATCATAAATGGCTGATTTAAGACAAAAGTGACTATACAATGTACATATGATCAATTTGACAGAAACAATGTAATGTACTTCAACAATCCCTTTGGTATTTCTGGTTTCATTAATGAACACTAGGACGAGTGGAAAGAAAGGATAAACATAGTTACTAGGGAATCCCTCAGTGAGGTTATATATAGTGTTCTTCCTCATTCACCAAGCATAGGGAATTTGCTCTTGCAATCTAGATATAGTTATTGCTTTTCATTTATACTTCGTGAAATAAGTGGATCCCAAAACTGAAACCTGAATCGCATATTCCTGAAATTGACTAACTATGAGCTCTTTAGGAAACAAATATATACGGAGAGAAAGAATACAGTAAATCTCAAGTCAATGCTTTTTTCCCTTAACAGATTAATGAATAATTAATAAAATTTGGTCAATAAAACCAAGCACACATGATGATGTCTGCGGTAGTACAATTTACGAATTAAACCACTGGATTAAAAAATCTTCTTATTCTAGAGAGGTATTGATAACTACCATGTTTGACCTGTTTAATTTAATAAACATGTTGTAACATATAATCAAAATAAAACATAAAATTTTTTACTACAGAAGAAAAAATGGCCCTAAAGATGCAGCCTAAGATAGTTTGCAGAGAGATAATAAAACCATCTTTTGCAACTCCAAATAATCATCCAACTATTCACAATCTTTCTTTCTTTGATAACATCTCTCCCTCCATTTACATACCTTTAATCTTCTTCTACAAAGCTACACATGGCGAATCTGACCCTCAAAACAAGTCAAATGTGCTCAAGGTTTCCTTATCTTCTGCCCTTTCCCATTACTATCCACTAGCAGGACAGATCAAAGACGATGTCACTATCGACTGTAACAATGAGGGTGTTCTGTTTCTCAAGGCGACCATTGAATGCGATTTATCTGAGTTTCTACAGAATCCTGATGATGAAGCTACGATGAGTCTCTTGTTTCCTGATGGTTTGGATTCGTTCATGATTAGTCAAGCAGCGATCCAAGCGACGTATTTTAAGTGTGGAGGAATGTCGATCGGGTTACGTTTGTCTCATAAGGTTCTAGATATGGCAAGTATGTCTTCTTTCGTGAAGGATTGGGCTTCCTTAGCTCGGAAATCTGATCAAGAAATCAGTGTTACGTTCAATATAGGATCTTTGTACCCGCCTGTTGACCTGTCAATTCTTAAACAAGACCAGCAAGCTACGTCAGAAAATAGATCCTATGTTTCAAAAAGGGTTGTTTTCGATGGGACTAAGATAGAAAAACTCCAGGAAATGGTGGCTAATCAAGTTCAAAGTCCTACACGAGTCGAGGTAGTCACTGCGTTGCTATATAAATCAGCCATGTATGCTGCTGCTAAGGCAAGTTCTTCAGGTTCTTTAAAGCCAGGTATTATGAGTCATGCAATGAATCTTCGCTCACATGTTTCGCCTCCTTTATTAGAGAAAAACAAAGGAAATATAGCCAGTATATTTTCGGTATCAACAAGGGAGGATAGAGAGGTGGAATTAGGATGGTTGGTGAACGAATTCAGGAAATCAAAAACTCAGCTTTCGAAATCCTGTGCTGAAACAAGTAACAGCGAAGAACTATGTACATCGCTGTTAAAAATGATTAAACACATATATTCATACTCTAGTGTTGGAAATGAAGTTTATATTTGTACGAGCTGGTGCAGGTTTCCTTTTTATGAGGCCGATTTCGGGTGGGGAAAACCATTGTGGGTTGCTACAATGTTTTCCGAGGTGAATATGAACATGATTACTTTGAGAGACACGAAAGAAGGAAATGGGATTGAAGCATTACTCAATTTGGAAGAGAAAACCATGGCTGAGTTCAAGCTTGATGAAGAGATTCTGTCATTTTGCTGCATCAATCCAAGCATTCAACTTCTTGATTGAACCCTCTCGAGAACCTTCTTCTTGACAAGTGAAGACGATGTTCCTTTTATTCTAATGTAGTTTTGTGTTTTTTTAATCTTTTACAGCATTTGCAGAAACATAAAACTACAGAAGTATTATGTTTGTTTTGTTATTCATGTTCCATTCTGTCTGCTCTAGCCTATGATGAAGATTACTACTTTCCCTTTTTTCATAAGATTCACATCTGAATTCCGACTACTAAAACACATATCTTTAGCTTTCTAGAACGAAGATAATAAGAGTATCAACAAATGACATGCGTACCTGACTGAAAGAAAGAGATATGGACAATAATGCAAGAGATATTTCAGCCATATTTGGAAAAAAAGGAAGTAGTGCAGGATAATTGATGCGAGAAAAAGGCAATAATGGTATACTAGGTAGCACACAAACTCTTATACACTAACATTTCCCAGTTTCCATTTTGGATACCTATTCTCACCTATTTTTTGGCATTCCGGTGGTCGTTTTTGTGGCCGTTATGCGTTGCAATAGAAATTGATTTTGGACAGATAAAGGCATTCAGCCAAAGTGAGAAGATTGGGATTTTGGCAAATTTTGATTTTGGGGCCTCTTGTTCTTTTCAGGGATTTTCATCTTCAAAAACTTTTTCTCAATTCTTCAAACTTCTCTTCTTGGATTTTCTAGCTTTTGAATCACGGTCACTAGTCCGAATAAAATCTGGAAAAATTGGCGAAGGTGATTTTGGGAGTATTTAATTATAGATTTTCTCTCTTTTTGTCCTATTATGTCATATTTCTTTGATTTTTCGGTGAGTCAAGGACTTAAGTGTTCCTTGATCACTTGTGCCATTAGAATTCAAAACCTTGTACTCTTTTCAACTTTATTTTAACTTGTTTTTTTGGAGCATGAACTGAAGAAGAGTAGATAGACCTTCTCCATAGTTGATAGACTATTCTTCATTTATCTAAACAACTGTTTTTAATTTGGTTTAGTTTCTGTATTTTGGAATATAAGTTTCATGCCCAGATTGCATGTTTATTTCGTTATAGCATGTATTATGCTCTACTTTGTCAGTTTTAACGTTTTTTTGTTTAAGTGCACACGAAATAGAGTTTTCGGATAGTTTCATACATATTTCATTAGGGTGCTTTCTTTGTCTAAACAATTTTTTGTGCCGGATTATTTAAAATAGAACTTAGATCTTTAATATATATATATACATATATATATACATATACATACATATACATATACATATACATACATATACATACATATATGTACATATACATATACATATACATACATATACATACATATATATGTACATATACATACATATATATGTACATATACATATATATATATGTATATACATATATATATGTATATGTATATATATATATATGTATATGTATGTATAGATAGATATACATATATATATATATACACATACATATATATACATACATATACATATATGTATAGACATACATATATATACACATACATATATATACATATATATATATAGACATACATATACATATACATACATATA
>CATIWQ010399346.1:0-15405 GCA_949673415.1 Euphorbia schlechtendalii
ATATATATATATATATATATATATATATATATATATATATATATATATATATATATATATCTCAACGTACACCTAATTTAATCTCAATGATAACAAAATCATTGCTTTAGAACCCTATGTTTGCTTTTTACCATTTAATTAACCATATGTAACACAGATGGAAAATCTTGCGTTTTCAATATTTTTTTGTGTATTTAGAAGTGTTTAAGTGTTTTTGTGTTATGAAGTAACATTTGGCAGAGTTGAAATTCTAGATTTACTAAATACATTTCAAACACATAATAAAGTGAACATATGTTTGCAAGAAGTGTCGTGAGTAATATAAGAGTCATGGTGCCTATTTAATAGTTTAACTATTTGGCTTAATTGATTCCATGACACCTATCAATTCTCTAAACTTTGCTTAAATGAAACAGTTTTTCACTGAGTTTGACTAGATTGGTACTTGTTTAGGGTGTTTAAATTTGAAAAGTCAATAATCATGCCACCATATGATGTTAAGTTTTGAAAAGTACATCAAACCAATAATATGCTAACTCCCGTGACATATATCGGAAATTCACTCCTCCTGTTTGCTATCTTCACACCACATCAATAAGCAGTTAACAATACATTTTCACTAAGTTGAAGACGTTAATTAAGAGAAACAAGTGAAAGTTGAGAATGATAGTGTGCGTTGGGGACATGTACACGTGGCAAAGATATATTTGAACTTTAGTATGAAAAAAATCATAGAAATGTTAAATAAGCCATCTCTGGTTTTACGTTACATAGTTATTTAGTTGTTGAATAGATATGATGATGCTAAGTCAGCATATCACTGAGTTGTGAGTAGGATCTGACACAATTATATCATATGATGCTTTCATTCACATATACGCCCTAAACAAAGTCATCCAATTTCAAGATTCTGAATCAAAACAACAACATAAAAGGAAACCCTTTCTTTCTCACATTCTAATAAAAGATCAAACTTGTGGATAGGAAATAAGTCAAATATCACTTTTTTTACATATCAGTAGATTTTTATAACTAATTTTAGAGGTTAAATGGAAAAAATATTGTGTTATATATTTACCAATGTAATCATTTATGTGTATCCACTTGCAAAAGCCAAAAGAAATACGTATGGGTGAAATTAATCAATAGGAAGCAACTTGTTGTGATTAAGAGGGAAACAGCACATCAATTCCCATTCTATTTAACCTTTATTTCCTTTTTTGTGTTACCGTACAGGTAGTTGTATATATACCCTAATTGTTTGGCCCCTCTTCTAATATTTGTCCTTAATTTTTTGGTTTTGATACATGAGAAAACATAAATTTCAGCTAGCTCCATTTACTGCAATACATGCACAATTACATTATAGGTTTAATACATCTACATCCCCCTGAACTTATCCAAAAAGGGTTATTGCCACTCTGAACTTTAAAATGTGATAAATAGCCCCCTGTACTTGTCTAAAACGTGTCATTTTATCCCCTTATGTTGACCTGGCTTGCTACGTGGATGACCATCAAAATACACGCATGTGAAGTATGTTGTGGAATAGAAAATGAATAAAAAAAATCATCAACATTCTAATTCTTACCATTCAAAATCTCTAATACATGTTCTTCGTCTTCTTCAAAACTTCTCTCTATTCTAAATATTTTCTTCAATTAATCATAATATTATATCGATTTTTGGCCTGTCATTTTCATCTTCTTGTTCTTGAAACCGATATTTTTACGAGGGGGTAAAATGACGCGTTTTAGACAAGTACAGGAGGCTATCTATCACATTTCAAAGTTCGGGGTGGCAATAGCCCTTTTTGGACAAGTTCAGGGGGGGTTTAGATGCATTAAGCCTACATTTAGGCTTAATGCATCTGCACCCCCCTGAACTTGTCCAAAAAGGGCTGTTGCCACCCTGAACTTTGAAATGTGACAGATAGCCTCTTGTACTTGTCTAAAATGTGTTACTTTACCCCCTTGTGTTGACCTGGCTTGCTACGTGGATGACCATCAAAATACATGCACGTAAAGTATGTTGTGGAATAGAAAATGAATAAAAAAAATCTTTAACATTCTAATTCTTACCATTCAAAATCCCTAACATATGTTCTTCGTCTTTTTCAAAACTTCATATCTATTCTAAATATTTTTTTCAATTAATCATAATATTGTATCGATTTTTGGTCCGTCATTTTCATCTTCTTGTTCTTGAAACCGATATTTTTACGAGGGGGTAAAGTAACGCTTTTTAGACAAGTACAAGGGGCTATCTGTCACATTTCAAAATTCAGGGTGGCAACAACTCTGTTTAGACAAGTTAGGGGATTCAGTCGTACATTATATAATACATGTTTGTTCGTTCAATTACTTAATTATTTGCTGATTTCCGTTATTCGATCAAATTTCATATTACTTGCTGGATCATGGAAAATGACAATTATGACATATCTTCATTTTCTACTAAATAAGACATTTTCATGAACAATTTTTATGATGTTTATGATCTTTTAACTTTTTATTATAAAATGCAATTGTAGTTAAGTGTTTGGCTACAATTTGTTTAATTTTCTGAGATAAAAAGTTGTCTTCAATATAAAAGATGTTATCAGCAACATCCAATAATAACCATAGTGATGAATGTCTTAATCTAATGACTAAGATTGAATGTGTAACTTTTAGAGGATTCGGGTTCGAATCATAATATTTAATTAACGTAAGCGATAGAAAATTAATAATATATCTAAACCAAACAAGTCATAATATTTGTTAGAGATACTGAAAATCACATTAGATTAGTTATGATTAGGAATGAATAATAATGTGTAATTAATGTAAAAATAAGAGTTTAATATAAATTAATTAGTTTGTGTTTAATGGACTTTAATTCACTTAATACTTATTTATCTAGTGCAACGCTCACAAATATTCTACAATATTCTCAAAACAAAAGGTGAGGTAGTTACAAACTTACAAATAATTTGGAGGGAGAAATTGGATAAGACCTCTATAAATATTGCTATAAGAAAAGGCACTTTATGATATTGTTAAGAGTTAACCAGTTTAAAGACTATTGAATTTCATGTGCAGGGAATGTTACAATCTCTTCTTAACAACATGCCTTCTAATAAGAGATAAAGTATTAAAAATTATTTTGAATTAATAGTAACGGTTGGCCAATAGTTTTTTTATTATTAATTATTAACTTTTTTTTGTCTCCATAACAACTAAAAACAATTTGTTAGTTGCCTTGACCAAACATTTTATGAGTAAAATCCCAAATCCACTAAATATCATGGGTAACATTGCAAAAAAAGAACCTTATTTAAAAAACATTGCAAAATAAATTTGCAAATGGGGGCATCGGAGGATCCTGATTTCCTACTTTACATTTCTCGCGGAAACGGATTCAGTTACTTATCTTTTTTCATGCCCGAAATCGTGAAACACCGTAAAAACTTCTTTTTTAAAGTTGAGATTGTATCATGGTATATCGGATAACAATTAATTGAGTTTCCACGACTTCTGCAACGTCAGAATATCGAACAAACGATCAATTTTCATGATTGTTCGTCGTAGGACGAAACTCTAAAGGAGAGAAAAAATAAAATCTCATAATTTTCTATTTCATCCATATAATATAATACGTATCTATAGAGGTAAAAAATGAAAACAAATTCATTTAGTATATATGAAGAAAATAAATACAAATATGCCTTTAAACTTATTTATTTATCAATTTAGTTTAATTAACTAAATTGGATCGGATCCTTAGACCCGATTAACTTGTTCACGGGTGGATTGAGTATTTTCAATGATTTCTTTAAAAAAAGTTATTAGTGAAGTTGGATAAATTTGAGTACATCAGAAGTTGGATTTTTTGGAATATATATTTTTGAATTATTTTCACATTGTAAATATGTAACTTTTGTGAGCGTTACACACACAATATCTAGCTAGCTAAATAATTTCATTAAATCTGGATATAAAGTCTTAAAGCAAGTTTTATATCCATTACTAGATCTGTATAAATAACGAAATCATGTCAAGATAACACATTAAATTATTATACTAATTTGTGATAATTTTTTATAAAATAAGAACCCACCACTTCTCATTTTGATATTAAAATTATAACAGTTGAGTCTATACCAAAATGATCTACTCCTTATTGATGTTATCAATCTACTCTAAATAATACTATGTTAACCATCTAAATTTCATGGATAAGATGGCCTCATCTATATCTACTGATTGATTGTTTAAAACAAAACTTTTAGTACGAGTGGCATATAACAAATCAAATCAAATCTGTGTATCATGGTGGTATTTCTAATTAAGGATAATAAAATTCCACATTGTTGGGTTTAATTATAATTTGTCAATCACGTTTTTAATTTGACTGTAATTAATTAGTAAATAATAAGTCTTTATATTATATGAATAAAACAAATAATATGATCTTAATTATCTTATGATCAAAAAAGTGGGAAATACGCGTTAATTGAATAGAACAACAGATATTAATCCACTAAATTATCCGATGTGCTTCTTCCTGTATTTAGGTTATTTTATTAGTAACTATGTTTTCCCATTCTATATTTTAAATATAATTGCACATATCATTTCAAAAGTGCCATATAATATTTTTCACCAATAAACTACTAAATATTATAATAATAGGAAAACACGATAGACAGCCTCTTTTTTATATTTTTTGGCCAAAGAAAAGCATTTATTTGCCTACCAATTACAAAAATACAAACAAAAGAACTTACCAAGTACTAAAGTACCAATTAACAACTCCTTTTAAAACAAAAGAGGAAATACATAAACTGTTTCTGATATAAAACAAAATATGATTATACGAAGCTACCCGATTACTGATATTTTATTAAATCGATTACCTAAATCTTTTCAATCTTCATAAACCAAAATATTTAGTCGCATGCCAAAGAACTAAATACATTACTCTTTTATTCTTCCGTTATAATTTATCGAAGGCAAATAATTCACCAAATCTATATTAAATGTGTGAGAGAGAGAGAGACAGAGAGTTTGAGATGATGCATTATAACCTGCGTCCTAGGTTGTTAAGCTTGGTTTTAAAGGGATGTGTTCGAAAATGTGAGTGGGTTTGAGTCAAGATGTGTTCTTCATGATTTGATTGGTATCGACATAGGTGCTAAAAACATTTCAACTCGGGGTAGAGGTGAAACTGAGCTTGCATTCATGATCAGATATGATTAATGAAACTCTTTCGTGGATAAATGTTGTAGGTAGTCTCGCAACTTATAAGTTCCGTTGACAGGTTTTGTTCGCATGTTGGACTTGTTTATGCTAATTGTTGTCACATCAATAAGGAGTGACGAAAATAGAAATAAATGAATTTGATATTTAATTTTTTCCGTGTCCGGAAATCGAAGAACACCGTAATCAGATGTCAAGTCGAGATCGAATCACAATACATCGGATATCAATCGATTTCCACGACTTCTGCAACATCGGAAAATCAATAACAGTGAATTTATGGAAGTTCTTCGTATAGGAAGAAAAAAATTGGGAGATAGAAAATATGAAGAAAATGATTTTTCATCAATCGAACTCCAATCCTCTAACAAAGGTTTGAAAGTTTCTAAAATTGCAAATAATGACTTTTGAAGAAATTATTTACAGTTAAATTTCTCCATGAAATGGATCAAATATTTCAACTCAGTTAACTCGTTCATGGGTGGACCGATTCCAACCAGAAGATTGAAGTAGTTAAGTTGGTTTTTGTTCGTAGATTTGCCAATTAAATAGTCCATTTTTCGACACATGTATATGGAAAAGAGATTTGTATCTTCTTTATTATTATTATTATTATTATTATTATTATTATTATTATTATGTGCTGTAATTACGCTGAGTACTAGGATTGATGAATTTTATTTCGTATGAGTGTTTCTTTTATAAAAAAAGATATAATTATAATAAAAATAAGTGGTAGGTTGCTTAAGTGGGATCAACTATACATTTTTTCTATTTAGTTCCAATCTATTAGTTTGATTGCAAAATAATTTGTAAAAGTGAATTGAATAATTTAGGAAAGGATATCTGGAAGCACAATAATTTCTTTATGACTTTGATAATTAAAGCAGAGGCGGAGTTAGGGGTGGCGGTGGTGGGCGGTTGCGCCCACCCTCTTCGTCGAAAAGTTCTGCCTCCTCCCTTTATATTCATCTCCTTCGACTTTGACAACTGCTGGAGCGCCTCTCCTTTTCTGCAAATGTCTGTTGCAAGTTCCTCATCTCTCATATTTGTTCTTTTCTTCCCTAAATAATCCAAATGATGACGTTTCGTTTTCTTTATCATAAACTCTAAAACGACAGTGTTTTATTCTTTAGGCTTTGATTGGGAAGCAGAATTTGATGGAAATGGAAAGGAGGGGAAGTGGTTTTCAATGCTTGGAAAGAGGAAGTACTTGCGGACTGTAAATGAGAGGAGGTATCTCCTTTGATTTCCAGCCATTTTACCTAAATTGGATCCCACCAATTTGGTGGAATCCCATGGGAAGATGGTGTTTAATTACACCTTTGCTTCTCTTCTTTGTATTTTATATACAAATATATATCAATGCAAGGATATTTATGTAACTTGACATCTATTTTCCTTTAAAAAAACCATCCCTTCTTCCCAAGCACAATAATACATCATCATTTATGTTTCCATTAAATACTATCCTTTATATTTCCATCCTCTCATTTCTCATCCTTTATAATTCTTACAAAACTTGCTCCCAATCAGAGCCTTAATGAATTAGGTTTTAAGTTATATTATTAAAGGAACGATTTTGAATTTGTTCATCTCTGAGCTGTTCCTCTGCTTATTATCACTTAATTATCAATTAATTGGCCATTAATTTCGATTCTAATTGGTTTATTGGATATGAATTCCATATCTTCGATGACTTCCTGAACATTTGCCCTCCTTCCAAATGTTTATTTTAGTTTTCTGCAGGTAATATTAATGTTGAAAGCTTATTCATTATTTCATATTGTTTGAATTGGAGAGTTTGAGTCTTAAATATGTGGTTCAATGTATATATTTCTAAGTGATAGTCTGTGAATAGAATTTTACAAGAGATTTCAATTGATTTTGGTTGTTGTTGAGTATTGAATTGATTACACAGTTTATATGCAAGAATAAATGATAGCATGTTGTTTTTAGTTCGTCAAATTTGATTGAAACTCTAAATATAAGTTTTTTTTGTAGTTAACTCCAAATATAAGTATAATCTGCAACATATTGCAATATTCATGTGATTGTAATTTTACAGTTCATGTGATTGTAATGTTAGATGGACTATTACGTGGGTTTTAAACATGATAATTTATCAAATTTAATTATAAAGTTTTATTTTATGGTTTTGTGATGAGATTTGTAATAAATAGATTTATGATTGATTGTGAAATTGGATTAGTCAAGGTTGTTGTATATAGTACTAAAATGTTAAAATGTTTTGGTTCAAAAAATGGAAGAGTTTCATGTGAGTTTTTTTAAATTATATGTAAATTGTTAATATTTTTTCACCGTAAAAATTCCGCCCCTCCGCACATGGAGTTCTGGCTCCGAATGAAAGGACATGGTTTTGTACTTTGATATGATACATATTTTCAAATGGCCACTATGTATCATGACCAGATTATATACCTGTTTTCCACTATAATTAATAATTGGATGTTGCCATCAAATTATTTATTGGTAGATGATAATATAGAGGATTGATTAGAAAGAGCATTATTAGGCTTGATTTCATGGTTGGCAACAGTGAGGAAACAAATGCTCAATTATCTAGAACTGGATCAGCTCAACTACTCAAAACAACCCCAGGCTTAATGACTCCCTGGGATTCTAAACGGCCCACAATATCATTTAACGGTGGAGACTTAAACTGATTCTCAAAATTAAGATAGCTAGTAAAGTTTAGATTAGTTGTTGAAATTTAACTTTAGTTATTTGTAGGATATATAATCCACTAAATCTCAACCATTTAAATTTGAGTAAACTTAAAAAGCATCACATGTGCTTTTACTGCTTTTTTAAAATGGTTTGTAGCAATTTTATTTTTCAAACATAGTATGTGGTTCAAAATCTTACCAAACAAAGGAACTCTTACATTAAATTTCTCTTGAGACTCACGATAGAGAGTAATCATATCCATTTTAAACTGAAAATTTATAAGTTAATTAATAAAATTATAAGACATATTGGTGATGAATTTAAAAATTTAGTAAAATGTGCAAATATTTCTTCAATGAGATGATAATAAAAATTTTAAAAAGATCGTAACAAAATGAAATTTTTAGAAGTATTCAAATCTTGAAAATAATTTATAAATAATAGGTTAAATCACTATGATGTCAAATTGATTAAAATGCCATATTAGATATCATTTTTCTTAATATAGATAATTTTTTTGTCAATTTTTACTAATCTTTTGAAACTCCATTTTGAAGAAAAAGTTACACAAGTTTACCGTCTAAATTTTATAAATAGTTGAGATATTTACTGAAAATCTTAATCCTCTATATATTATTTATTCGCACCAAGCTATTTGTCTTGTCAGGGGCCACCTCTTCTGCAAATGGGCTAATTTATTCTTGCAGTCAATTTCCTATTTCATAGGCCTATTTTTGGCAAACTCATTTTTAGATATTTTTTGGGCTTTTTATGTTTCTGCGAGATAAAGTTAATTATATTTGGCTCGTTCCATTATCAAATTTTAAAAAGGACCAATCTAACTTTGAGTTTTTTCATTTGACGGGATTTCGAATCATTTTTTTATAATTAAAAAAATCCAACGTCTTCTTCTTCATTGTTTCTATCGGCCATTCAATCGAACGTTCTTTGGGAAAATACAACTGCAATTTCTCTCACATGTACGGTAGTTCCGATGGCGAAGAATCCAATTTCCGATGGCAACTCAATCGAGCTTGGTTCTTCTAATCCCTATTGATGCAATTGTTGAGGGTCTTAGCTTCGAATTTGCAACAGATACTCAATAGCACTACCCTTTACCAATTTTGCTGCTTTTACAAATTCCCGAAAGAAAAATCAACTGCGTTTTTGTACGTTGCAAAAGCTTTTGTCTGATTAAGAGAAGCTACTTGAAAATGGTGATCTTTGGGAAACTGAGATTGCAGAAAATCTGAGATCTGAGAGCCTCTACCGTTGATTGCTTATTGCTAGCTAGTGCTCAATTTAAAATAAAAGATCAGTTTATGAATCATGAATACTTGTTTTAGAGGTTTTATTCTCAGTTGTTTTTTCGGTAAATTGTGGTTCCCCTTAATTCGAGAGAATTGTGTCAATCCTAAAACAAGATCAAGATTTTTTGTTGGTAAAAAATTTGGGGGCTATTATTTGCCTTTGGAATTTTATTCAAGTTTAAAATTCTGTTATTTGGTTGTCTCGTTAAATCCTACTGAGATACGATGGTTGGAATGCTGAGATTAAATGATTATTGTAGAAATGTTCATCTTGTTTGTAAACACTCGCAACATGTTCGATGAAATGGTTGACTTGAAATAAATGCCCTATACCACTCTTACATAAGGTAAAATGTTTTTATTTCAAGTTAAGCATTTCATCGAACATTCTTTATACGCCAGCAACATATTAGATAATATGTTTGACTTGAAACAAAGACCTTATACCAATCTTATACAATGTATAATGCATTTGTTTCGAGTTAAGCATTTCATCGAACTGTCTGTATACGCCCGTAACATGTTAGATGAAATGCTTGAATTGAAATGTCTTTCTTATATCATGTATGAGACCTTCATGAAAAGTAGTAAAAAAAGTTTATTATATCACTATTATATCACGTATTCTACTACGATAAATTATTAAAGGGAGGATTATACTATATAAATACATTATACCTCTATTATACCATGTATAAGACATGTTTAAGGTCTTCATATCATGATTTTTATGGGAAACTCAGTACTGGTATGAGACATGAAGCTAAAAAAAGACTACATAAATATATTATACAACTCTTATACCATGTACAACACCTTCATGAATAAAAAGTAAAAAACGAGCTTTATACCACAATTATACAATGTATAAAGTGTGATACATTATCTTTTTTTCCAAAAAAAATCAAAGTGTGTGTCATTTTAACTATAAAATTGAGACGAAAAAAATATTTCAAAGCGTCGATTCGAAAAAATCAACTGTTTGTGAGATATAGAAGTTTGAAGTTGAGATATTTAAATTAAATAGGAAAGAGAAGATAGTTACAAAGTTGACAAGTCAACATAAAAAGGATAAAAGAAAAAAAAATATAATAAAATGACAATGTTAATAATACTTTCTCCTTGTTGTAAAAGTAATAAAATCTAATTTTTTTAGGCATATGTTTTAATTACCCATTCCTCTTATTACTGGACTATAATTGTTCATCGGGTGGGCCAGGTCGGGTTCGGGCCGGGTTTGGTGGGCTTTTTACTAAAAACGTTAACCCAAGCATATACTTTAGAACTTCGGGCTCGAATCTGGCTTGGGTCGAGTTTACAAGGTCATTCCCAAACCCTGAATATTTTTTTATTATACATTTTTTATTAAATTAAATAAAAAAAAATAAACTAAAATATGTTTAAATTTTCTAATATCATTGCATTATTTACTTAAAATCTTTAATATTTAATAACATTTATTGTAATCAAGTATACAAATTTAATAGAATAAAATATATAATCTTAATGTAATTATAAATTTAATGTATAAATATATAATAAATAAATAAAATTATTCGTCGGGCCGAGCTTGGGTATTTATATAAAAACCAAGCCCGACCCATAAATCTTCGGGCTTTGACGGGTTCAGGCTTGCGAATAGGTCACAATTGTTTAATTTTCATAAATATTTACAAAACCACCAACTTTACAAATATACACTTTTCAAAAATTAATTTACAAAATTACTTAAAACGACAATATTTTCGGGCTTTGACGGGTTCAGGCTTGCGAATAGGTCACAATTGTTTAATTTTCATAAATATTTACAAAACCACCAACTTTACAAATATACACTTTTCAAAAATTAATTTACAAAATTACTTAAAACGACAATATTTAGTGAACGGAGAGAGTAAAAATCTATTAAAACATTGTCAAACACTTTACATATTAAAATCATGTTAGATTTCTGCTCTGATTTTCTGTATATTTATTGCAATTGTGATTTTGATGCACAATATTGTTATTTAAGATTTCTATGACTTATTTATTTGTTTTATTAAAGAATCCTAGTAGAATTCTAGTATATTGTTTTTGTCAAATATATACATTTCAGCTCAAATCTATTAGAAATCTATTTGATACTAATAAATCACTTTATATATTAGAATCATGTTAGAATACATGATGTTAGAAATCTGTTAGAATTCGACAGAGGGATCAAAAGAAAGATTGTATCACTTAAACATGAAATCTGAAAAACCGTAGCTATGGCTGTTTAAAAATTGTACTCTCTCTATCTAATCCAACCAATCAAACTAATAGATACTGTAATTACATATAAAGCTAGGGACTGAATTGGAGTTGTTTCTCCATGATTCAAAAACTTTCCTTCCTCTCTACCGAAACTCCAAAAAAACGTTTTGTGCTAGGCACACGTCACATGAGGTACCATCGAATTCAATATATCATCGCATGTTGCAAATAAACATCAAGATTACAGATTAGATTGTTTTTGCAAAATAAAACAACAAAATCAAAAATATCATCAATATACCCAAACAATCAACACAATACATACTCATTTGAATCGAAATTAAACAGGTTCATTCTATAGAAAAAAGAATTATTAGATTTGATGATATGATTAGAAAAGAACTTGTCGAATAAATATAAAAGAAAACAACTATGATACGCTTGAGATCGCAATTTAGAGTTGAAACTTCAAAATGAAGACGTAGAAAGAAAGAAAGTTTAAATCAAATGGAAAAAATCGAAGAATGATAGGAATTTGAAAATAGAAGAGAGAAACTAAACAGAAGAAAACTAAAAGAAAATGTTACCAGAGAGAGTAAAAAGAGGTGGAATTGAGTAAATGGAGAAGAATGTGGTTGAGCAAGAAGAATGTTGTATTTCAATTTTACATAAAATTTTTTTAATTAAGAGCCATTATTTATTATTTCGTCTAGCCGCGAAACTTTACAACTGATCTAGCCATTATTCATCTTTTAGTTTCTTAAAGTTGATAAATTTATCAACAATTACATAATACTAATACTAATAATAATAATAATAATAATAATAATAATAATAATAATAGAGAAAATATGATTAATTTTCTCTCTAAACCAACTTAATGTAGATTTTGAATACACAATATACATATTCTCTAATGTTTAATAGTACTAGATATTAAAATTAGCTGAGATCATCAAAATACCCAACTTGTTAAAAAGTGAATGGCTTGGATTGAGTTGAAGTTTGAAGTAAGGAAGTGTGAGAATTATTGGGCACGCATCTCAACAAAAAAATATAAATTAAGGCCCATCCATAGTATTATTGGTGAAATTGGGCCAAGTAATGTGGTCCAATTATTATAAGGACCAAAATGTCCATTTTTTTGCCCCTCACTTTCTCATTTTGTAGGACAAATTAGGACTAGAGGGCCCTTTTCTTTCTTTTTTTTATATCATTTGCAAGTCAATTTGTTCATAAAATGAGTCACGTTACTATTTCGCACCCAATTCATATTTGAGTCAAATGAATTGGCATATAGTAACTATCACAAATATTTTGGAAAAAAAGCTATGAGTAGAGAGAATTGAGTGATGTAATTGGAAAAAAAGGTATGCGCAATGTGAAATAAATCAAATAATGATAATAATGATAACTAGTAGTAATTAAAAGAAAAGAAAAACTAGAGGGCCCATTTCTCATAAATCATTTGTTTCAGAGCTCAGCAAGTTGACATATGGGCCAACCGCACTCTTTTAACTTCATCCACCAAATGTTTTTCCTTTTATATCAATAAATGAAAACAAACATTATTATTTTATAGTTCGAAGATTTCTTCAAATTTATAATTTTGTTAATTTTTGGTTACATGTAATAATTATATTTAAGTAATAGCCATATACCGTTACAATATTATATTATAATTAATTGGATACATATTGAAGGAGAAAAACAAAGAGAAGAAATATTTATGTATATTTTGTAACTGATGGGAATGGGAAGAATTGTGAAGTTGGGACAAGTATTGACAGCAAAGATACTGATAAAATTGATGTTGGAAAAGAGAAATAATAATTACAAAATGCAAATGAAACATGTGAGTGAGAGGAAATATAAATATAAGTTTTGAATGAAATAAAATAATATGAACGATACAAATCAAGAAACACAGCAATAGATTGACTGAAAGATACATAGCAGCACCATATGATATGTATATATATTTATGACCTTAAGTGATAGTGAAGTGAATTATATATCAAACTTTGTCTATACTTTCTGAGGCATTTAGTCCTCCCTTTACTATATATTAAATTCATACTTATATATATTCTCTCATTTGTATGATTCCATTAAGAAATTTCTATCATCATCGTATCAATACATTTTATTTTGTTTTAATGAAACATGTATACCTACATATATATTATACGCATGTAAAAGCCAAAAGCTCAATTTTATATTTAATACAACATTATTTATGTTCAAATAATGAAGAAATAGTTTTTTTTTTTTTTTTCTGGAAATATATCTTTGATGAAAAAAATAACATCCTAAGAGCTAATGGATAGTAGCTCCACTCACCTTTATATGTTGATGTGTTAGCAACTCTCGGAAAATCGATCATGGGCAAGATAATTTACTGACCGATTTATAGCAAGTATATGGTAATCCTCTAAAATCAATCCCAATAGTGATGGAAAAGGGAACATAATGTTGTTTAAGGAAAAAATTTCCCCAAATATTCATAATTAATAGCACTTTATATATATATATATATATATATATAAAGAAAACCATTATTAGTTAATATTAGATCGAGAATGCACGATCCTTTATTTGATGAGAGAACAACGAAAATTACCTTCATTATCTTCTCTACTTTTTTAAATTAGCTGAACAAAGTCACAATCCATCTCCTTAGAACTTATAAGCAGTTGCTTTCTAAAGGTGCCATAATTATCTTTTTGTTTCTTGTAGTATTATTTAATTAGTTATTGTACCATAAGAACATGTAAATGAAATCATCAAAATTGCTGATGAGATCACTACAGAAATAGTTAGGCATGTCTACAATTATTTAACTTGTAGTAATATGGAGATTAGGTTTTTTTGGTTTTAGAAAAGAAAGGTCAAGGAAAATCGTATGTAAATTATAGTTCCACTTGTTGAGTAGGAACGTGGATATAGCATGACCACGTCGCTTATGTTAATTATCATTTTATAATAATGATGAAGAAAAAGAAAGATTCAAAGCTCTTTTCGTCAAGGTTATCCAATTAATAAATTATATATATTTTTATATATTTTCTTTAGATACCATCATTTAAATTTAATCACTAAATGCCAAGTTTGGTTGAAAGAAATATCAGGAAAGTATTACAGAAAGAAGAGATGCTGCAATCTATTGATCCACTCTAAAGGATTATTCGTTGTATTTACTATTCAGTGCAAAATCTTCTACTTGTATGCGTATGACAAGTCATACAATGATATAAGTTTATTTGGAACGTTTTTTAAATGATTAAGAAAGGATTTGAAGGAATATGATTTGATTCCTGATCATTCATATCTAATTTTGTGATGTACAAATTATAAAAAAATGAAATAGAAAAAGAGTATAATGAGAATGATGGTAAGAGAATGATGTTAAATCTCTGTGTGTTTTATTAGTAGAATACGTATAGAATATATACAAGCTACTGGAGCAATTATATCCATAATCTAAGGCCTATGTATGGTAATTCCTATATTACTTGATTCTGTCTCCATCAGCTTTATTACTTACATTAATGATAATATATATTCCTTATAACTCCCCCTCTCAAGTTGGTGAGTGCAAATCGTATACTCCCAACTTGTTCCGTAGTGTCAGAAACTGGTCCTTTCCTAAAGGTTTCGTGAAAATGTCTGCCAATTGATGACGTGTTGGTACATATGAAGGATTAATTATTCCAGCTTGTAATTTCTTTCGAACAATGTGACAATCGATCTCAATATGTTTTATGCGCTCGTGGAAAACAGGATTTGCTGCAATATACAGTGCCGCTTGGTTATCATAGAATAGAGGAGCAGGAGTATTGCATGAAACTTTCAAATCATTCAAAATGTAACGTAGCCATACTAACTCCAAACATGCATTAGCCATCGCTCGATATTCTGCC
>CATIWQ010399358.1:0-14140 GCA_949673415.1 Euphorbia schlechtendalii
GTTAGATTAGTTTAGTGAATCGTAACATCTTTGTTGAACTTGCATGCTTTCTTTGCTATCCTTATTTCGTAGGGAAAATCTATATATTTAGATTCTCTAATCTTTCATACCTGTATTTACTCATTCTTCATTCTAACCCTCCTACCCAAAATATCAAAAAAAAATTTTCTTTATTTTATCTTCCTTGTTGATATTTAGAACTAGTCATTCCCCGTGGAATTGATATCTTTTAAAACTACATCGCAAATGTATACTTGCAGTTATCATCATTTTTTTATTTTGATAAGGGGTATCGACAACAACTATATTTTACATGAACAAGTTTTTGACATTGTTGATATATAAGTGGCGAACAGTAGTTAACCTGATGGAAGGAGTGTATTGTATTGATTACTACTGCAGAACCAGATCAAGTCACAAGCACTGATGTTCTAAGTATCGGGGGATTATACCCCTTTGCCAGAAAGCCCATTCGATCATTTAGAGCTATCAGGTTCCATATCGGTCTAGAATATTGAGGCTAAACGTTCCACGATGGGAAGCCAAGTTTAGGTTAACCTCTAGTGGCTGAATATTTTGGGATCCTATGAGGTCACACATTTTGGGTCTTTACTGGACTAAGTAAAGAACCTATAGACTGAATCTATGCTGAAAATATTTGTTTGTCAATTTCGTTAGAAGAATTATTAAATGGTTGAACCAAATTAATAATTAAAAGAAACAAAGAGAAAAACACGGAAAAATGCATGGAGCGGAGCAAAGGAATTTTTCCCATTATGAGTGGGCCCCAAACGAACATGGGATGTTCAGAGTGGGGCCTGCGTAGCTACCTCGCAAGTTGAAAAGCTCAAGGGCCGCTAGCGGGCGGGGAAAGTCTGCATGCGCTAGCGGCGCAAGCCCGCCAGCCTACCAGGGCTTGCCTAGTGGAATGAGGTAGCAGATTAGCCCGCGGGTCAAAGTGACCCGCGCGGTTAACTCGCTTGTGGGATGGGAATATTCCCATCCCACATTGATTTTAGGGGGAGTCTAACACTCTCCCTTTTCCCTATATATAGGCCTCTAGTTCTCTTTATTTCACACAACATTAAATATTTTAGCTCAGCTTTTCTCTCTGAGTTTGACATCTCTTTATTCGTTCATTGTGCGAGATCCTTCACGAGTTTCTCCAAACAATGAAGAATTTCTTTGGAAGGCTCTTTCTATTCAAAGAGAGCCTTCTTAGTTTATATTTTCGAGCGATATAGCAGCTGCTATCTACCAACAGGTTCTACCTCTACAAGGTTTTGGTCGTTGAAGATCCATGTGGATCAATCATAGAGGCTATCCTTGTTTGGAGGCTCGTGCTAACGAAGTTTGTGCAACTGCTCTAAGGGAACGCCAAATCCAAAAGAGAATGAGAAGCACGCGTCAACTGGTAACATTCTAAACTTAGATGGTAGGTTTGTTTATAAGTTTCATAAACTATTAGCATCTATGGAATGTTTTAACTTAGATAATATCAATCATGACATGCTTAGATGATCCTTTAGGTTAATTTTAAGTTTTGAAATTCCATCTTGCTATGTTGCATGTTCAATAACTGTCTTAATTAACCAACAAGTGGTATCAGTCTGGTTAATGAACTCCTACAAATTCCTTCTTCAGTTGCTGCAAATATGATGTCATCAACTTAGATTTGGACTAGCAACACATCATTCTTCTTGTGCTTGATAAAAAATGTTATATCTGCTTTGCCCCTTGCATAACCTTTATTGAGAAAAAAGTAATTCAATCTTTCATACCAAGCATGAGGCTTCTGTTTCATTCCACAACTTGAACAAGATTCTTCGAAGAACATATTTTCATACTCTTTTCCATGCTCAATTTTGATCTTGATGATTCTCCTTCCTTTCTCATTCATTATCTATTCAAATAAGGTTTAAAAGAATTTGAATATTTCATCTTTATTGGTCAAAGCCACCAAAGTGAATCGAGTGAAATCATCCACCACAACAAGAGTGAATCTTCTACCACCCAATCTTACTGGCTGAACTAGGCCAAAGAGATCCATATGTAATAACTCTAGTGGAAGCTTCAAAGATATATCATTCAATAATTTAAATGAATTCCGGAATTGAATTCCATATTGACATGTTGAGCATAGCTTGTCCTTCTTAAAGCTAATAAAAGGAAGACCATTGTCTAATTCTTTCTTCACCAATTTCAATAGATATATATATATATATATATATATATATATATATATATATATATATATATATATATATATATATATATATATATATATATGTCCAAGTCTTCTGTGTCATAACCAAGAGTTTCCATCTTTCGAAACCAAAATGACATTGCTTGTTCTAGGGAATAAATAAACCATATAGACATTGTTGATTCAAGGAGCATGGAGAATAGTTGAATTAGTCTTGATATCGATCATCGAACATCCAACTGAGTCAAATGTAACTTCTACCTTTATCACACAGTTGAGAAACACTTAGTAGGTTGAACTTCAGGCCTTGAATGAGAGAAATTTCTTCAATTGAATGACTAGCTCCAACTGTGCCATTTCCCACAATCTTGCTTTCTTGGTAATCGCAAAAACTAACTCTTCCATTTCTCTTTCTCTCCAATGTGATGAAATACTTTTCATTACTAGTCATACACCTCGAGCAACTGCTATCCAAATACCACATTCTTGTATCATCGATAGGTCTCAGACTCACCTATAAAATAATTAACTTTTCTTAGGCGCCCATGCCTTTTGGCCGAGTCCTTCCTTGTTAGTGGTGTTTGCTTTACTCCAGTCATACTCATTATAATAACCATTTATATGTCTACAAAGAATTGTGACATGACCTGCCTTTCCACAAAATCTTCACGCCGATTTTATTTTAAGCATGCTCACATTCTTCTTTTTAGTAGATTTCTTACCAAAAGTAGGTGAGTGGTTATTCAAAGAAGTATTGTTGGATGGAGGAGGAACTCATACCTTATTCAAGGTTGTTAACTCAGCAAATAATTCATCTAATTTTTTAGAAAGTACACTATCATGACCTTCATGAAACTCAGCCTTTTCTAAGAGGTAGAAAATGTTAAAAGACATGGAAGAACTAGTGTCTTCTACATCTTCACATCTTCTTACTATTTTTTTGATGCTTTTGCTTGACCTTTAGTAAGTTTAATTACATCATAGAGAACCTCAACAATATCATCTGTTGACAAAGGGGGTTGATTAATAAATTCATTGTCGTTTTCCTCTTTTTCTTTATCAGCATCTTTGTTGGCAGCAGATTTAGAGTTTGAAGTTGATGTTGGGTTTTCGTGGGGCTTATCATCAATCACCATCAAATATATGTTGGTATATTAGTAGGATCCTCATTTAAAGAAGAATCTTCAGAATCAAAATCACTTCAAGTAGCAGCATGTGCTACTTCCTTCTTGTCAAACTTCTTATACTTATCATTTTTTACTTTAAGACAACTAAACTGAATATCACTTTCTCAACACACCTAAAACATTTGATGTCTTTGATGTAGTCTTTCTCGAACTTCTCTTCTTTATCTTTCCTTCGCTTTTGTTTAGAAAATTTTTTTTAAACGTTCCATCTTTCTTCATGAAGCGTTTCATGTCCTCATCAGAGTCAGCTTCATCATTGTATGAGTTTTCTTTGAGAACAATTGCCTTTGATTCTCTTTCTTTTCCTTTTCTCTTCTTTTTATCCTCATCAAACTTCTTTAAGGAAATTTCTTGATTGAGCAGAGTTCCCATCAATTCATCAAACTTGTAAGATTTGAGATCATGAACTTTCTCAATCACACTCTTCTTAGTATCTCACTTCTTGGTGAGACTCCTCAAAATTTTCTTGAACATATCTTCTTCAGTATAACTTTTTCCAAGCTCTTTAGCTCATTAATTATTTTAACAAAACGATTATTCATGCTTTGAATTCCTTCATTAACATCCATTTGGAAAAGTTCATACTCTTTGATCATCATGTTGATCTTTATCTCTTTCACCTTATCATCCCCTTCATAAGTGACCTCTAACTTCTTTCCTATATCTATCTTGTGTTGTTTCGCAACCAGAAACATCTAATGCACAATGTAAGTAGTTAACTACCGTTACGGTTTCCTTTAATAGGTTAAGGTCAGTGTTGTTACAGTCTTCATGTTCCATTAAAAATCTTTGACCATTTCTAACTTCGGTTAGAGTATGAGGACCAATCTCAATAGTTAGCCGTGCTAGCATACTTTGTGATTCAATGAAAATTTTCATCTTATTTTTCTAGAACGAATAATGTTGGCCATTAAACAATTGATAATAAACATTCCTTCTCTAAGGAGCTGACTTTGTGAACTATCAAGGATATAAGAATTGTTAAATGCCATAGTAACTCTAACTCAAGATTTGTTAGATCTTAAGATGAGCACGTGCTCTGACACTACTTATCGTTCCCGTTGACTACAACAAACTCTATCAGATGGGGTGAATGACTTAAACTTGATTTCTAATCCAATTTTTAGTTCTTCAAAACTTTGTTACCAAGAGTGCTGAGTTTGTTTAGATAATGATCTACAAACAAGCAAACTGAGCTAACTCTCAGTTTGACAGACTATGTTGGGTAAGAATACTCAGTAGGGCTGAATAATAAAAAAACTTAGTAGAAACAAAAAATAACAACAATAATTGTGTTGAGTGAAATAATTTGCTAAGTAAATAGATAGGGTTAGAGAGATCAAACAAAGTATTTTAAACTGGTTCAGCCTTCTAAGTACGTCCTGTCCCCGGATACCTTCTCTGAGCTTTAATTCACTATTTGAAACTCCTTTAACTAGGCGGAGAAGCCTTCATAGAGGGTATTACCACGAGTACTTTCAAGCTAACCCTCAAGTGAGACTAGAGTATCATTTTCAATCTCACTATATCACTCATAGTATTTTTAAACATGAATTGGAAAGGCTCAACTTATAATTGAGTTGGCTTCCCTTACTAAACTAATCTGATATGTTTATTACAATGATTTTTTAATAAGCCAAGCTTGAAACAAAGAAGATGAATTGTTTTGTTCTTGGTTTTCTTGAGAGGAAATTTCTATTTGCTTGAATGATTAGCTCTTAGGAAATTCTAGGTGTATTCAATAAGTTTGAACAGTTGTTTTCAAGTCCTTTTCATATGCAAGGAGTTGAAGTAGTTGTTGCAAACATTTTTCCTCTCGTTTAATCTCTAATCTATCTTCTCATCGGGTCTTCAAAATTAATCCCGTTTGGGACATTTTTGAATCATTTGTGAGAGGGATTTAAATCCGTTGTTGTGCAAGATTAAACCGTTGAATCAAATAGATTATACAATTGATCAAAATCTCGTCAGTCTTCAGTCATCACTTTGTTCTTTATCAAGTAGCCTTTGGCACGAGCTGTGATATGGCTTCATTTGATTAGCTTGGCCAATTTGATGTGTGCAGGTTGGCGCTGTTAATTCTACAATGTGGCGAGAGAATCTGAGTTTAGTTGAACTATAACATTGACATGCCAACAAAAGTACTGTTGCTTTTGCTTTTGAATCACATATGATGTCATTCCCTTTTTGTTTTCAACGCCAGATCAAATTAGTAACCTTATACGCATCAACTAAGAATATTTTATTATAAAAAATAGAAATTAAAAGCACACAGTGTTATAAAGCGTAACTTCTAAGACTCAGCATAAAAGTATATAATTTAGGTGTTGAAGTAATTCTATTTTTACAGTGCTAAGTAATATTACTCAACAACCTGAGTCAGTGATTCTAGTTGAGTCTTCTTAGGTCAGCAAGACTAAGTGAACTAATCTGAACTAAGCCTAATTAACAATAATTAGAAACTAATACAATATTGACTTATAATTTAATGTCCTTTATGTTTTACATTATCAAAAACCTTAACTCAAGATTGTTGAGCAATCCTTAAATTGAGTTAAACATTTTTACATTTATATTTACCATAATGAAAAATCACAACAAAAAATTCCATAGCTACTGAATAATAAATGTTCTTCCAAATAATATTAGAATTTTGCCTCAATAGATAGAGATCTAATTGGAAATCAATAAAATAAGAAATAAAATCAAAGAATGGTTAAGTTAAAAGAAATGTATACATCACCATTCACAAAAAAATTACGATATATACATGCACCAAAAAATATATATTCACAATTACAAATTACAAAAAAAAAAAAAAAAAAAAAAAAGAATCAGCTTGCAAAGGATTAGTGAATAGAAAGTTAGGTTGAAGGCTGTTAGGTGATGGTAGTCCCTCCATTTCATTTCTTGGCCCCAACTCCACCCCCGCCGCCTCCGGCCAATTGCAATGTCTTTATTTTGAACCGTTCAAGTCGGTAACTCAGCTCCTCTACCGGTTTATGGCGACCGACTCCTCTACTTGTCGTTACTCTCCCTTTGTTTCCTTGGGGCACCGATTCTCCGATTAGGTTTTCAGGTGGTGGTTGAATCGGCATAGAAAGGTTCGATAACTTTCTAATTTCATTTATACTTCCACTTTCTTCTTCTTCCACTTGTATTCCCATCGGCGGCGCCACAGCAAACCATTCTTCCGGCATGTAATAAGGGTAACTCACATTATTGGATTTGGTGCTTCTATGTGGAGAAAAGATTGGGCTTTGATTTTTGGACTGAGGTGAAAAACAATAGTCGAAATTTAGGTTGTGATTTTTCATTGGCTTTGAGATTAGACAATAAGGCAAAGGATTTAGAACAAGATCATTGCTGTTCTTGATTGGCATCTTTAAATTTAATTGAATTTGATCCCCAAATACAAAAAAGAAAAAAATGGAAAGATATAATATGTTGAATTTGTTTTGCTTAAAATCTACCAAAAAAAGTGTAGAGTGAAGATATATATTGTGATGTATTTGTTGTATAAAAATGAAGAAAAATAATTAAGTTTCTATATGGATGAGTTATTATATAAACTTGAATAAATTGTTAGGCATGTAAGATGAAGTTGCCAAATAAGGATGTAAAAAAATCGGAATTTGACCAGTTGGGTTTGACCGAATTCATTCGTTCTCATTTGATCTGGTCTTGTGCATGCATGCAACTTGGTCTGCTATATTAGATGCTAATTTCGGAACAAAAATTTTTGGTGGCCTGTCATTTTTTTATTAACTTGTTGGTATAGCTGAAGTGAAAGAAAAGTAATAGATGATGTTTAGAAGAAGTAAAAATTACAGATTGATATCTATCCTAATTTTTTATATATGACCAAATATTGTAACTGAGTGATGGTTTCATTTATTAATTAAATTTCAATATGTGATAAAATGAATCTATATTATTCATGTTTTAAATTTAAAAGTTAATCGATCCCATGCAGAGACTCTTTATTTAACTTGGAAAGAATTTATTAAATCAAGTTTGAAAAGGAGAGAGAATATTCAAATGTTTAATAGTGTTTAGACTCAAAATATCACCCGTTATTAAATATCACCTATTAATACAATTGAAGCAGCCGTTTAGAAGAATAAAATATTTTGTTAAGATATGTTCTAACTTATATGTCATTTTTTGTATCTAATCTATTGACATTGTTTCTTTGGTTGTATTCAAAACTTTTGCCTATTTGATACTCCCTCCGTCTACTAAATATTGTCGTTTTAGAGGGATTTCGTTGTCACTTTTTTATTGTCATTTTGTATTTCCGAAATATTTTTTTTCCAAGTTTTTCATGCCTACCCCTATTAATTTGTTCAACTTTCAAGATAATTACATTCTAATCTCCAATAACAAGAGAAGACTATAGGTCAAATTGTTTTTATTCATATTAATAAAATCTTGAAAATTAGATAGGATATTTATGAAAGGGTAAACTAGTAAATCATCTCATTCGGTTAGTTGTGATCTTAAAAACTGTGAATTAGTTAAAACGACAATATTTAGTAGACGGGGGGAGTACCTGACATATTAAATTTTAGTACGATAACTAAATGGATCAATGGATTGACAATTCTATGCATGATCACTAATTAAATATAATGATTCTCGAATTGACAATATTTTTCACGTTTTATGTATTGTTAAATGAATGCTTTATGTTTATATTTAATAGATGATGCACCAAACAAGCAAATATAGAATGCATCAAGTACCAAACAGATTAAAAGTGGATACATTAAGCATCAAATGAGCAATTTCAATAGATCATGCACTAAAAAAAATATTTGAGTAATGAAACAAACCCCAAAGAATATATATTCCGGATAATATTCATTCTTCTGTTAAAAAATGAAAAATCTACCAATGTACTGAGTTTTATGTTTTATGCCCATATTAGAAAACCTTAAAAATTAAGTTAGCAATTGTGTGAAAATTATTTATAACAATGACAAATAAAAATACACAATTTGTTTGACATCAATCTCTACTTTTTTGGAAGTAAAATATTTTCTTACGTCATCTTGTAGTAATGTATCGTTTCTTAAGTTGTATCGTCAAAGTTTGTCTCTTTGAGTTGGATGTGGTGTTAAACCACAAGATACATCATTTTCTTGAAGTCCTTCGGGCTGGAGTTTCCGAGTCCTACATCATTTACTTGAAATTCTTTGTGCTTGAGTTTACGAATCCTAACACTAATTATCACATAAATATTGTAAATAAATTTGTGTCCTATTTTTAAAACAAAATTCACTTCAGTTAAGCACGGGTTCTTAGATTTGCCATTACAAAAGTAAAAGTGGAGGCTGACATCAGTCATCAGCCACCATTGACTAATATTTCAGAAATCTGAAATGTGGGTTAAATACCTATTTCACTTAATTTTCTTGTCCATTTGAAAATTTGTTACAATATTTCGGACATTCGAAAATAAAATAACCTCAATATGTTTGTAGTGTATACATAACTAGCATAAGAATCAGTAATTTCCTGTTTCCTTCTTGAATGTAAAATGTAATTTGAGAAATAAACAAGAATATTATTAATTAATTTTTTCAAAAAAAAAAAAGAATATTATTAATTTTAACTTTTTATTGAGCATTTTGTGTTAATTGACGAATGATGACGATAGAATTTTTTTAAATATTTTTTACACTATGATATAACCGTATTTGGACTATAATAAATTTTTTATGAAAGAGGCAAATGAAGGATGAGTAAATAGACATTCCGATTATGTCAGCCATATTTGCACATGTTGGATATATGGTGCTGTTGTGAACAGCTATACAATGATATAAGATTAGTACCCTAAAGTTAATCATATTTAAGAATTTTGAAATATCTTACTAAACTAACGGGCATTAATAAATCACCATGTAATATGTGAATAGAATAAACTATGGTAGCATCTTTGAGTAAGGCGTGCACTATAACATAGTATATTGAAAAACTCTTGGTTTATGCTTTATAAGTTTATATATAATGGACGGATAGGAATGAAAGGATCATAGTATTTATTTGTGGACATACATATTATGTTTAGACTGCCACACGTGAGTAACTTAATTCGTATACTTAACAGAATAAAAAAAATTTAGTCAATCCAAAACATTTTGCCAACACACGGAAATCGAGTTACTGTAAGCCTCCAATTGGAGCAAGAATAATCTCACACGAATTAAGCATGTTAATAAAATAAATAGTATCCAACTCTATAATAATTGGAGTGGAACTGAAGGTTTTCAATTAAATAACTGTATATAAGAGGATATATAGTATCATTTATCTTTTATTTTTCGATAAACAAATACTTACTTACAATGGTAGTATCAGATTAATGAATAAAAGAATGTATAATTTACACGGGATTACTCATGAAAAAATAATCATAATTAAGATGAAAATGGCCATCTTAAGAAAATAAAACTGAAAGGGTCAGCTGACGGGTAATGACTTGTCTTCCTCTACTTTGGAAACTCCTCCTGCTACATGTATTGTCTTAATCTTGAACCGCTCCAGTTTATGTCCTAACGATGATGACGTGGACCCTCCAATGCCTCGAGAAGAAATAACTGAATCTTTCTTCGTTTTCATTGATAATTTGTGAGCTGGTATATGGTACTTTGTAATTGTAGGATTCATATTCACTTGTGCATGTTGTTCCTCGTCCATGAATATCTTTCTTGCTTGTTCTTCATTTTCTGTCCTAATTATGACAGGAACAGGATCATTACATGCCTTAAATACTTGTTGCTCTTGCTCCAAATTGTAACTCTCCAAGGGCCTTGTCGGCTGAGGAAAAGTGTTCAAATTTCCCACCATATTGTTTGAAGCTTGCAAGGTTTCTGAATTATTTTCGATCAAAGGAAAAAATGATTTTTGAATACTGAGGGTTTTTGAGATTGCTGGTTGAAATTGGATTGATAAGTGTGGTACTAATTTAGAAATGGAATGAACGTATTTATATTAGATTACTGTTACCTTTCTATTTTGAATGTTTCCGGAGATGGCTAATAATTAGTCAACTTCAAATTTGAACAATTCCAGCTTTCTCAAAGTCAAAATTTGAGAACTTTCAAAAGATAAATCCCTTGGTATTAGAATTGGAAATTTTGATAACAAGAAGCTGCAAGGAAGCTATATTGGATTTTTTTACGTGTTGAAACCGATCTCTTAGATTATCTTCTATTAGACTGGACTAATAAATCGCATTTAGTGTATTTTTTTTTATATTTTGACTGCCAATATTGAAAGTTACATAGTTAATTAATCAAAGTCCGCTTACAAACTAAATGAATATGAAGGAATCGAGTCCCATACAACTCTAACATGTCGTCCAAAAATCTATTGTAAGTTGTAACTATATAAACTTAAATTAAAGTTTTTGACTTAGCGATTGAGACTAAAGTTTTTATCTTTACATGTTTCAGGTTCGAATCATATCCGGGATAGGTTGAAAATTTTTTCTTTCCATTTAATGTGTAAGCCAAATGAGGCATTTAAAAAAAAATCATACAGTATAAATAATATTATTATCTGTTGCGATATTGAACTGAATAACGAAATTGAAAAAGAATTGAAGAACAAGATACTGAATTAAATCTTTATTGATTGAAAGAGAGAGTACAAAAGAGAGAAATTACAGAAGTAGAAGACGAAGAGAAGAAGTATATTGATTACTAAAAATCCCCAATTATATACTGACCTAATCTAACTAACCAATAGCTTAGTTACATATAGGTCCTTAACTAATCTAACAGCTATTAGACTTATTACAATTCAGTGCCTGAATTTACATTTACTTTACAATTATATAAACTATACTTCAATATCCCCCCCGCAATCTGAACATGTTTTCAGATTGACAATAAGTTGAATCTTTCAATCTGTTTGTAAAAATCAGAACTGTGAAGAGCCTTTGTGAGCACATCCGCCATTTGATTACTTGAAGTTACAGACATTAAGTTAATAATTCCAGTTTGAACTTTATTCCCAACAAAATGACAGTCAATCTCCAAGTGCTTAGTCCTTTCATGGAAGACAAGGTTCTTTGCAATGTGAATCGCGGAAATATTATCACAGAAAAATATAGCAGCCTCATTATACTGAACCTTTAAGTCTCGCAACAAGTACAGCACCCATTGTATTTCTGCAGCTACAGAAGCCATTGCCCTATATTCTTCCTCACAGGAGATTCGAGATACTGTATTTCGTTTCTTTGACTTCCAAGAAATCAAGGAATTACCAAGAAAAACACAATATACAGTAATTGATTTTCTAGTTTCTGTGTAGTTTGCCCAGTCTGAATCACTCAAAGCTTTAATTTTAATCTCATTGTCAGCAAAATAAAAAATGCCTTGGGTAGGCTTACGTTTTAAGTATCTAAGTACTCTATGTGCAGCTGTAAGATGTGATTCATGTGGCTTATCAAGATATTGAGAAAGCTGTTGGACAGCATAACTTATATCAGGCCTAGTGTTGGATAAATATAGAAGCTTTCCTACCAATTTTCAATATTATGTATTATCCTTAAGAGGTTTAGTCTTAAAATGATCAATTTTGTCAGTGGAAACAAGAGTATTAGCAGATTTACATTCTAAAAAACCATAATTAGCCAATAACTCAAGTGTATATTTCCTCTGATTAATAAAAATTCCTTTATTGCTTCTGGCTATTTCCCAGTGTTCTAGGCAGAATTTTTAAAAACACCGACCCGACTTTGTAAAATCAGCAGTGTTAGGCGGATAAACGACTTTTAAGCGCCTAGGCGGCCTAGGCGGTTCTAGGCGGTCCTAGGCAGCCTAGGCGCCGATTTATTTTAATTAGATGAAAAAATAATATTTTAATAAATAAATAAGTAACAAAACAAAACTATCGTTTGGTTTTAGGTTTTCCTTTCTCAATCACTCATCAACCAATTCTCAGTTATCAACCAATCTCTTTCATCTGAAAAATTGATAACCTAACTGAAAATCTATCGATTCCATCTAAAGTTCTTCATCGATTATAACCGATTCCGAATCCGAGTCTCATCCTTTTGTCTATTCTTCATCTTCTCTGCAGTCTGCAATCTCTTTGTGGAAATCCCTATCGTTCTTGTTACTTTGAACGCAGATTGGCCAACTCTTCTCAAGCCTCTGTTCGCTTCTCATCTCACCTCTCTATCCAATTCGATTGTTGAATTAGGTTGGTTTCTCTTCTTCATTGTCAATTTTAATCTGTTCCTGGTTTGGGATTTTTAGCAATTCAGTTCATCAATTGTCCTGTTCTTTGCAATTTTAATCTGTTCCTGGTTTGATAAATGAACACAATAACATTGTATCAGCTTCTATGTTGATAAAATATTAAAATTGGAATTGTTTAATAAAAAAAGGGCATATATATTATATGGAGCTTGCTTAGCTTGACTTGTGGCTTGCTATTTGACTATGAATGCACATTGTGACTATTTACTTCTTGTTTTCAAAAATAGCTAATTAATCACACAGTTGCAGAATATGAGTTGTTATATGGTATTAATCAAACAGGGCATATATGTTGTTTTGGTTGTTTTATTTTATAGTTTTTTACATGGAAATGCATTTAGTTTGGTCTTATTATATGATTGTTATATGGTATTAATATACTACACTTTCATTTTTCTTATAGAATATGAGTTGTAATGCGGGGACTATTTCTTCATCGGGATCTAACATGGTCGCAGAAATGACTAACACAGATAGTATGTCAAAAGCGAAGTCAACTGATGTAGGTTGGGAATATGCAAAGAAAGCTAACTCAAATAATGCAGATAAAGTGCAATGTTTGTTGTGTGATAAAGTAATGAGTGGTGGAATTTATCGAATGAAGCAACATATTTCTCATATCAAGGAAACATCACTAGTTGTCCCAAAAGTACACCGAAGGATCAAGCAAAATGTAAGAAGGCTATTGAAGAAGCTCAAAAGAAGAAGAAAAATAAGTTGACGGTGGAAAGTGATCTAAGGAAAGAAGTCGTTATTGAAGATAATGAAGATATCGAAGTGGAGATGGAAGAAGACGGTGATGATGGAACAACAAGAAAGAAACCAAAGTTTCTTGGACCCCTCAATCATTATACATCCGACATTGACCCAACCAATAGAACCCTCCAAAATCAAAAGATCAATGTTGCACTTTGTAAGGAAAGAACACATAAAGTGCAACAATATTTTTCTAGATGGATCTATGAAAATAGTATTGCTTTTAATGCCATTGACAATGATAGTTTCAAAATGTTTGTAGAAGCGGTTGGGAAATTTGGCCCGGGTTTCAAACCACCAACTACACATCAATTGAGAGAGTCATTGTTGATGGAAGAGAAGATTAGAATGAAGAGTTTATTGATTAATCAAGAAGATGAGTGGAAAAAGAATGGTTGTTCTATCATGACCGATGCATGGAGTGATCGAAAGAGAAGAAGTATTATGAACTTGTGTGTTAATTGTTCGGAAGGGATAACTTTTCTTTCTTCCAAGGAATCATCAAATGTGGCACACACCGGTCAATATATTTATGAATATGTAGACAAGTGCATTGAAGATGTTGGGTTACAATATGTTGTTCAAGTGGTGACCGATAATGCCTCAAACAATATGGCGGCCAAGAATTTGTTAAATGAGAAGAGACCATTGATATTTTGGACATGTTGTGCAACCCACACCATTAATTTAATGCTTCAAGAAATTAGCAA
>CATIWQ010399361.1:0-16041 GCA_949673415.1 Euphorbia schlechtendalii
AAAATCTATGTATTTAGAGTCTCTCATCTATCACATCTATATTTACTCAACTTTTCATTCTAATCTTCCTATCCAAAAATCTCAATTCTATTTTTATTTTCTTATTTTAACTTTCCCGTATTTATCTTTAGACCTGGTTCCATCCCTGTGGGTTCGATATCTTTTAAAACTACATCGCAACTGTATACTTGCAGTTATCATCATTTTTCTATTTGATAAGAGGTATTGATAACACATACATTTTTGGTGAACAAGTTTTTGGCACAATTATTTGAGGATAAGCCTTACGAAATGTGTGTAGCCAAGTCTCATGAACAAGTTCTTGGAACCATTAGTTATTAAACTTATTAAACTTATCAGTGGAAATGTGGCGATCACTTAGTTAGCCCATCTGCTAGATTCTAATCCGTTGGAATGTATTCTAAGCCTATATCCTTTCTAGCTACTATCTCTTGAATGAGATGGTATTTTCTGAGCACATGACCATTTCTCTGACGAGACCGTGGTTCCTTTACCTGAGCAATAGCCCCATTGTTATTGTAATAGACTACTATTGGATTTACAATGCTAGACACCACACTGAGATCACCAATAAATTTCTTAAGCTAGGTAACTTGCTTAGCTGCTTCTGAAGTAGCTATATACTCAAGTTTTGTGGTTGAATCGATGGTTATATCCTGTTTGAAACTTTTCTAAACAACTGCTGCTCCATTTAACATAAACACATATTCTGATTGAGACTTATAATCATCCCTATCAGATTGAAAAATCGCATTGATGTATCCCTTCACAAAGAGATCACCTTCTCCATATACTAAAAACATATCCTTAGTCCTACATAAGTACTTAAGGATAGTTTTAACGGCCATATAGTGCTTCTCACCTAGGTCAGATTGAAATCTGCTCGTGATGCTCAACGTATGTGAGACTTCAAGCCAAGTGCATACGATAGCATACATGATGGATCCTATCATTGAGGTATAGGGTATTCCATTCATGCGTTGTCTCTCCTCTTGTGTTCTCGGACACTAGGATTTAGAAAGATAAATCTCATGAGATATTGGGAGATAACCCTTTCTTGACTGCTCAAGGTTAAATCTAGCCAAAAACTTGTCTATGTATGTACTTTGCGAATGACCTAGCAGCCTTCTAGATCTATCTTGGTAGATTTTTATACCAAGTATAAAAGCTGCTTCTCTAAGGTCTTTCATGGAGAACTTCTTTGACAACCATGATTTAACTATTTGAAGAAAAGTAATATCATTTCCGATCAATAATATATCATCGACATAGAGTACAAGGAAAATGATAGCACTCCAACTAGCCTTCTTATATACACAGGGCTCATTAGCATTTGACATAAAACCAATTTCTTGGGTTGTCTAGTCAAACCTAATATTCCAACTCCTTGATGTTTGCTTAAGTCCATAAATGAACTTCTACAACTTGCATACCTTTGAGCCATCCTTGGATGTAAAACCCTCAGGTTATGCAATATACACATCCCTATCCTGATTCTCATCAAGGAATTTTGTTTTCACATCTATCTACCAAATCTCATAATCGTAATGAGCGGCGATGGCAAGGAGTATCTTGATAGACTTCAACATGGCCTCCGGTGAAAAGGTTTCATCATAGTCAATGCCTTCTTTTTTACTGCAACCTTTTGCATCCAACCTTGCTTTCTAGGTAATTATATTACCGTCCATATCCGTTTTTTTCCTTCAAAACCCACTTCCATCCTATGGGCTTAATCCCACTTAGAGCATTTTTCAAGTTCCAAACTTGATTTTTAGTCCATCTCTGACCTCATGGCTGTAAACCATTTGTTAGACTTTGAGAATTCCATTACCTCTTTACAAGTCTTAGGCTCATCATCTTCCATAAAGGAAGAGATGTTTATCATCAGTGATGAGAAACCCGTATCGCTCGGGAGCGATTGGAGCCCGACCTGACCTATGCAATGTCGATGTTATAATAGGTTATTCCATGCTTACACTTTCTTGTGTAACGAGTATAGGAATAATCAGTTGATTGTCTATTTGATCTTCTTGAGTGCTTAACTCAAGATTGCTCCCATTAGCTTTCGCAAGTATATGCTCCTTCTCGAGGAATTGAGTATTTCTGGAAATAAGGACTTTTTATTCCTTGGGATCATAAAAGGTATACCCCATAGTCTCCTTAGGATAACCTACAAACAAACACCTATCAGACTTAGCACCCAGCTTTTCTGAACTTATCCTCTGTACATAAGCAGGACATCCCCAAACTCTCAGGTGAGAAAGAGTTGGTTTCTTACCATACCACAATTCGTATGGTGTTTGATCAACTGATTTCAAGGGCACTCTATTTAGAATATAAATAGCATTCTCAAGTGCATAACCCCAAATGGATCTGCAAAGTCTTGCTTGGCTCATCATTGACCGAACCATATCGAGTAGGGTTCGATTTCTCCTTTCTGACACTCCATTATGTTGGAGTGTGTAAGGAGATGTCCATTGGGATAAAATACCATTATCCCTTAGATAATCCTGAAACTCTTGGCTTAAGTATTCACCACCTCGATTAGATCGAAGGGTCTAGGTACAATTTTCAAGCTATTTCTCTACTACGGTTTTGAACTCTTTAAATTTCTCAAAACTTTCAGACTTATACCTCATAAGGTACAGATAACCATGTCACGAGTAATCATCGATAAAGGTTATGAAGTAGACGAAACCCTCATGTGTCTTAACACTCATTGGACCACATACATCGAAATGTATTATTTCCAAAGTATTAGTGGCACGCTAACCCTTTCCTTTAAAAGGTTTCTTAGTCATCTTCCCCTTTAAACAAGGTTCGCATGCCCCATAGGATTCTCATTCCATTGGGCCCAAGTCACCACATTTGTGTAACTTACTTAAGCGAGTCTCATTTATATGACCTAGATGACAATGCCATAAGTATGAGGATTTCTCATTATCTAATCTTGATTTCTTAACAATGTTCATATTTAGAATTTCAATTTTAGGATCTAGAACATAAATTCCATCAACAGATATTCCACAAGCATAAAGAACATTATCGCGTCAAATTTGACAATTAATATTAGAAAATAAAATTACAAATCTCTTTGTTGCTAAATGCGTAACAGAAATAATATTCATAGTGACAGCAAGAATATAATAGGAATTGTCCAAAACTAAAATTAGGACATTGGGCAAATGAAGGCTATATGTCCCTACAGCTGTTGCAGCAACCCGTGCTCTATTTCCAACTCTTAGGTCCATTTCCCTCTTTTCTACCCTCCTACTATTCTACAACCCTTGCATAGAAGTACATATATGAGCACCACAACCAGTATCAGTATCCATGTAGACTCATAGGGAACTGTAAAGAAATTTTTTATCATGAACATACCTGAAGTAGATGCCTCACTTGGCTTCTTCTTCACTTGTTTGGAAATATGAGCTTTTAACTCGTGTTTCATTTTGGCACTTTTCATGAGTCTTCTCTTAACCTTGAAAGCCCTAGACTTTCTTATCTTTCGATCCTCAACAATAAGTTGATTCTCAAGTTTATTTCTAAATTATATATCATATTGTTCCAACAGGTCTACCATCTTAGAAAAATTACAATAATCACTGATGCCATAGAAATTTGTTTTGAAAAGGTCATACCTATGCATTAGACCTTTCAATACAATCTATTTTCAAGGCCACCTGATCATAAGTAACTCCCATTTTCCTTAATTGTTCAGAGTTAGAGTAAACAGTTATGGTAAACTCAACTGCTGAGGTATCAGCCCCTAGACTTGTAGATAGCATGAATTTTTCGGGTTCATCCATCATCACAAGCTGCACAATCATAGACTCCAAGTCCATATTGTTGCAAAGATCCCTATATCTTAAAAGTATAGTGTTGACCATGAAGTTCTTTACAAAATCACATTCCCTTTTGTGCTTCACGTACTTATCTATTTGAGAAATGAAAGGATCTTCTTCGGGGAGTTCAGGGTATGGATTATCTAATACATAATCCAAGCCAAGGCTCTTTTGGAACCTCATCACACCCTCGAACCACTCATGAAAATTGTCTCCTTTGTGAAACTTGTTATCAATCTGATGCATAACAGTGTTAGTGATCATATTCAACCTAGATATAAGATAGAATTTGTTTAGACATTAGCATATATACATGTATTTAATATAAGATATTTAATTAAATACATAATTCATACTATTTTCTCGATATTCAAATAGCCTCTTCTATTTAAATTCGGGAAATTTAGTCCAACCAATTTTCCTTAGTAGGTTGCATCCATAGCCACTTATCATAACCCCCGCTATAGCAGGTCAAGCCATAACAAGATAACCATGGTTAGAACCCGTCCATTTGCATCCCATGCAATTTCTAATCCATTTGAGTTCTCTTTCTTGAGACGTGCGTACCCAATTATATAACTCCTCAACTGTGTCTCCAATCTGGCCTTAGCTCTAATGATATGGACACTAAACCATTTTGGTTAAAGGATTAACCCCATCTAGTCTTATGACCAAACATATGTTAAGGGAAAGCATGTTGTACGTATCCTTACAAACATTAATAAGGTTCGTATCATGACTTACGATGGGAAGAAAATCTACCACTTTAATATTGTTATAGGGATTTTATTGGTGCTGCTGGTCTCGCCCTAGTATATGTCTTATGGATATGATTATGATTATTATTATTATTATAACAATAATAATAATAATAATAATAATAATAATAATAATAATAATAATTCTGGGCTATTTGGAATTATTAACTCTAAGGGAACATGCTCAAGACTGGTATATCATAATCATTCAATTATGCCAAGACTCCACATAGCATGCAAAACAAACAAGGTCCATGTTTAAGTTCCTACACCTATGTCTATAAGTTTTAATTTAACAACTTAAACCATGTTTGTAAAACTATATGCGGAATCCAATTCCCATACTTGAAATCAAATAAGTCATAAAAATCCCTAGGGTACATTTGAACCTCATACCGATGAAGATTTCCAAGTAGGAGAGGCCCTCTTAAAGTGAATGAGCAGCCAAGTCCAATCCTTGCTGAAATAGCCATGAGCACTTCGATAGGTTGTACAACAGATAACTATGATTTAAAGATTTTGTTCTTTGATTGAGTGAAGTACAGGTGGACCCTCAATTAAAGCATTTACATGTGTGGTAAAACATTGTTAATTTTATATGATAATCATTTATACTAAGTTTGAGAAAAACCTTAATCTAGTTATCACATCATTTTCTATAACAAAAATTGAAACCTAAGTGTTGGTCCTTAGATAGCTTGTAAATAACCGCAAAGGGAGGGTGAATGCTAATCTTGGTTATTTTGTTAAGATTTATAAAAAAAATTAACCAAGTTAAGTTTTTATATGCATGTTGAGTTGATATAAAAACTTATAAACTGCTCAGCTTCGCTGGCACAGTTTATCTACAATCTCTTGCTGAGTACTATACTCAACTGGGATTGGTTTTTCAAGCAAAACACCTAAGAGAGATAGAATGATGAATGAGCTGCACACAGTAAAAGCAAAAGTGAAAGTTCAAAACTTCAAAACCTGAATTTTATCCTGGTTCGGCCCCGAGCCTACCTCCAATCCCTGGATACCTCCTCCGAGTTTTAATCCACTAATGTTTGTTCCTTACTTAGGCGGAGCAGCCTTTACAGTGGTTAGACATAGATTTTACAAAAAGTACCTTTCTTTTTAATTGCCACTCAACTTAGTTTGGGTACCCTTCACAAATCGACACTCAAATTTGAAAATGAAAGTGCGAACTGAATTCAACTTATTAAATGTTGAATCCTTATAATGTTAAATCTAAGTATTTGATTCTCTCTATTACAAACAAATTTGAAATGATTGCTTGCTGATTGCTTGAATTTGGAATTTCTTGAATCTATGAGTAATTGCGCAGAGTTTCAACTCTTAAAGAAATTCAAGGTGATTCACCAAAGTTTGAACATCTGCTTCAATCTTCTATTTATATTTGAAGCTTTGCAAAGTAGCTGTTGCAAACTTTTCAGGCTCGTTGATCTTCAATTTCTCTTCTCTTCATATCTTTCAAATCCTCTTGTTAGAGACAGATTCTAGGATGTTTAGAGATAGAAAATTGAATGTTGAGACATGATAAAATTCTGTTGACAAAATCTCGTTTATCTTCAAGAAAAATAGATTGAGAGAGAGGCATGCAAAATGCAACATGGAATCTTCAGAATGGTTGACATTTGTTGACGCTTGCAGAGGCACACAGAGACACTGAAAAATGGCGCATAACACAGAATTCCTTTTTCTTTGGACTTTAGTGAGGAATCCCGACATTCCATCTTGACAGCTTTTATCTTATGAGGACCATTGGAAATCTTCTTTAATTTCAGAGCTTTTTAACCTGAAAAGCAACTAAAGAATATTCTCGCTCATAGAAAATGTTAGTAGCACATGTGTCATTTAATTCTCTAAGTGTCAGTGAAAATAACTTTTAATCAATAAAAGCTAACTCGGCATAGCTGAGTAAATATACTTCTAAACTACGTAGTACTCAGCACAGACTCAGCTTTTCCTACACTAAGCTATAACTTAATTAATTACTCAGCAAATTGAGTTGTTTTCCCTTAAACAAACTCAACACAGCTTCATTAATTAAGAGTATACTTAGTACTCAATTAATTTCACTATCCTAGTAAGTTTGTTATTTCCAAAACATTTAAGTACTATGAGGTACTATTAACTTGGGTTCTACAATCTCCCACATTTTGGACAGATAACAAACTAGGTAATACAACAAGTTAATTAAATAAGTAGTTTAGAGATATCAAGAATACCTGGAAAGTGATGTAAGAGTCCCTTGTGCTGAGTGACTTTCCTTAGTCAACTTGAACTCCCCCATACTTAATGAGTTTCTTCAAGCGGCTTAGCTCCCCCATACTTAGAGGATTTTTCTTCACTTTAAGACTTTGTCTTTCTTCAACTTTCTTCAAGGTTGGTCTCTTGTATGAGTTCCTGCATCATATAATCAACTTCGCAGCAGAAACATACACACAGCATAAAAAAAGGTTAAGAAGATCTTAACTTGAGGTAGAAACTTGTAATTTTCATTGATTCAAAAATGACAGTACATTACTTATGTTCTGAATTAAGATTACATAGTTAAGTCCTATTACAAGTTCTAATCTATAAAGAACATGGCCTATTCTACTTTCTATAAGCTGTGGAGGATGAACCAGCAGTTTTGTCTTGATTAGCCTTTGGATGTTGTTGAAGAAGAGGTTTATAATGAAATGGTTACCATGGAAGAGTTCCCTTGTTAAGATTCATCATTCGGAGATCGTCTTCAACTACCTTCTCCTCCTTTGCTATCTGGCCTTGCATAATTTGTTCATTGCAGAAATTACGGGTATCGAGCGCAGCTTGAAAGTTCTCTTACTAGCTGATGATTTAAGGGGAAATCTCTTGCTGTAGTTGCTCTTTGCCCTTAGTGGTAAGGAAGTCCTGATCTTTAAACTCACTAAGAAGAAGATGGTAACATCTAGAAAGGTGCACAATCTGGTAAAACCCTTAACACGTGAACTGTTGAAAGTATTGAAGTAAGGCTTTGAAGTCCATTGTAGTCAGTGCGATCTTCAGTTACGCTTTAATATCAAGAACTTTGGCAGTGTAATTAATATCTTTAGTGTCCAATTCGCCCATCTTCATTAGAGTACCAACATTCTTCTATAGGTCTTCTACCTTCGACTTGATAACATTCAGCTTGATATGAATGGTCACACCAGTCTCGGGGCATGGAGAATCAGTAGTAGGCAAGCTAGGAGTTGGATGTCTGGAAAAATCTTCCCCCCTGCAGAGATAAGTAACTTCTGCAAAGAGGAGATCTTGTTTGTTGTGGGCTCATTGACTTCTCATTGGATAGAGTCCATCTTGGTGTGGAGAGAGTCAAGATTAATGACAGGTGCTTTGTCCATCTTTACTGAGATATTTGTCAGCAGCTTCACCAGATGGTCAACATCCTTTGATAGTTCAACCTCCTTGAGAACATTCTCAATTCGGCGACATGTGAGCCTCTTTATTTTAGCCTGCTCCTCACCAAGTTTGTGGACTTGTGTCACTTAAGTTGCCATGTTGGAACTCAAGAGACTCAACTGCTCTGTAGCAGCATCTACACTACCCTTAATCTTTCTTGCAAAATTGTTAGCCATTGTAGTAGACATGGGGATAATAGTGATTGCTGGCCCCAGCTGGGTTGTAGAATCCATCAAACTAGTTAAGATTAGAGCCATCTTATCCACCAAGCTCTTGGCACTCTCTTTTGCTAAGTGATTTTAAATAACAAACAAGCTACCTTGAATCTTTTCAAACTCCTTGAAGTAGATAGATTCAGTTGGCAAACTTCTGTGTTGTTCGAATTCAAGCAATTTTACCTTGGCTTTGGAGGAAAAGCCCATCAACTCTTGAGCGAGAAGCATTTTGCTTACTGCTCCATCTAACTCAGTAGTAGTCTTGAGCGTAGGAAATTTCTCCCTAGCAAACTCTTTGATTTCTGCTATGAAAGATGTATTAGCCAAATCCTCGTAGATTGGCTCTCTGTTGGGTTCAGTTGCTTCAAGGGCTGTAAAATTTACCTCAGCATTCTGACCACTTGCTTTTCCTAGTTGAGCATAGTTCTCAACATTAGGAACTTCCCTAACTAGAGGGGTTAAGGGGGTAGAGGATGGATTTGAAGAATTGGGTGGTAAAGAAGAATTTACAATTGAATAAGTAGGGGGAATGGTTTGATTGAGCGGAATAGAAGGTATAAGGGTTGTACAAGAAATGGTTTGAGTTTGAGTTTGTATAGGAGAAGAAGGGGTTGAAGAAATATGTACTGGTGAATGGTTAGGAGAGAAAGAATCATAACTTTTTGTAGGAGAAAAAATATGAATAGGAGAAGTTTGGTTATTGACAGGAGAGGAAGGAGCATGAATAGGAGAATTTACAGAAATTGAAGGAGGAGGAGCATTTACAATAGGTATTTCAGTATCTACAAGAGTAGAAACTGAGGGTATAGAAGGATTTACAAGAGAAGATGGGATTTGAGGATTTACAGAAGAAATGGGGGTAGGATTTTGAGGAACCTCTTGGTTAGCTGTTTGAGCCAAGGATGGGTCAGCTTGAGGTTGCTCATACTGAGTAGAGGTGCTAAACATGAGTGAAAGAGGCTGTGGGGATGTTGTGGTCCTAAGGATCAGACTCCTCAAGAATCAGAGATAGGGTGTCTCCAACATCCTCCTCGCTGCTCATCACTTACACATTTCTCTGCAGGGGCCTTTTGGTGGCCAAACTCTTGCGCTAAGTTCCCTTTACTTTGGTAAAGACTTCATTACTTCAGCAGTAGCGTTAGGACTTAGAGTGTCCTCTTCTCTAGACTTCTTGGCCTCACCCTACTCCTCAGTTTCTTATGAGAAAACCATTTGGCACTTCTTTTAGCGCAGGGACTCATCAGCGACAGTCACATCTTCTTGTTCCTCCACCTGCTGCTCAACTTGAAGTTTGGCCTCCACTTCTCTTTGGGTGCGGGTTTTGGCCTTCATTTGCCTCATTTAATGTTGGGGCTAAGTAGGGGCCTCATCGGTTTTACATTTTGCAGGACTCTTCCCCTTGGCCTTAGAGGAAACAACCTTCTACTTGGGAGAGGAGGCGGTGGCGGTGACTTTCTCAAGGATGCTGGATATGGGGGCTTTGTCTGAATCATCACTGTCATTGATGTCCACCATGAAGCCATCTTCATCCTCCTCTAGGATGTTCACCGGTACTACTGTCGGTACGCACTTTAGCTTGCGTTTTTGTTATGCCTTGTTGTACCTAGTATGTACCTGGTTATGAAATAGTTTGCCAAAGTGAGACATTTTGAATATCTTTTTCACATGCAAAACTATGTCACCGAACTCCCCCAAAAACTGAGTGATATCCACTTTCACAGCCCTCATTAGTTCAGTAATGACGTAACCATAGTGATAGACAGTAGTCAACTTGGTCAAATGGTGAAGAATCACCACTGGCCACTTAAGCTTCTTACCCTCTACCATATGATATACCACACAACTCTCAAAATAGGTGCAGCTAGTTACAGACCCAGTTTTCGATAGTAGCAGCTTTACCACCAGCTCATGGTGAATTCTAGCGGTCCAGCTCATCCCGCTTGCTGCAATCTCCCCTGATACATAGTTTGAGGGTAGCTCCCAATCCTCTGGAATGATTATGGCATCTTCATCGTCGGTTTCGCAGAATTGATTCCCTCTGTTAGGCATGTTGAGAATGCTCCCAATCAACCTTGCACAAATAAGAGTGGAATTGCCTCCAAAATCCATCATCAGCACATCATAAAACCCTTAAATGGTGTAGAGATTTGAATAGAATGCCCTGATGAGACCTGTGATGGCAGGTCCTTCCATTTTCAAAAAGGAGCTGAGGTGTTGTTGCTTGATGATCGTGTGTATGGTTTTTTTCCTCATCAACCCTTCATAATCAACTTCATAGACCAGGCCAAACTCTAGATTATCTGCCCACTCCACCTTAGTGAAGAGGGTTCCTTCTTGTAGAGTTAACTTCTTGGTCTTTCCCTTAGCATTAACTACAATTTTCATTGAAGTGGTGCTCTTGAGTTTGAAAGTGGTCCTGGTCATCGCCATTTGAGAGAGGATTTGAAAGGAATTGAAAGAGAAGAAGAAATTAGGGTTCGAATGCTTTAGATTTCAATTTCGCAGAAAGAAAGTGACCTTCTCTCTTCAACTGTTCAACTTATATAGGCATTAGGATCTCTCAGGGATACGTGGCGCTACCATAGCTCAAAATGAAAATGAATGCTGAGATGTGCATAAGATTAACCACCTTAGTAAAACGGTGAGTTTTGATAAAAAAAAATGGTTCCTCTTCAATAGCTCATCTTTTTGAAACGTAGAGCTTGAATTTTAACGGCAAAACTATTCCTCATGCCATTACTCTAAAATACAGATGGTGTTATCCACAGTTTATCTACAATCTCTTGCTGAGTACTCTACTCAGCTAGGATTGGTATTCAAGCAAAACACCTAACAGAGATAGAATGATGAATGAGCTAGACACAGTAAAAGAAAAAGCGAAAGTTCAAAACTTCAACTCCTGATTTTTATCCTTGTTCAGCCCCGAGCCTACCACCAGTCCGTGAATACCTTCTCTGAGCTTTAATCTACTAATGGCCGTTCCTTACTTGGGCGGAGCAGCCTTTAAAGTGGGTAGATACAGTTTTTACAAAAAGTACCTTTCTTTCTAACTACCACTCAACTAAGTTTGGGTACCATTCCAAACTAACACTCAGATTTGAAAATGAAAAAGTGTGAACTGAATTCAACTTATAAAATGTTGAATCGTAACAATGTTAAATCTAGGTATTTGATTCTCTCTATTACAAACATATTTGAAATGATTGTTTGTTGATTACTTGAATTTGGAATTTCTTGAAATCGGGAGTAATTGCTCAAAGTTTCAGCTTTTAAAGAAATTCGAGGTGATTCACCAAGTTTGAACATCTTCTTCAGTCTTCTATTTATACTTAAAGCTTTGCGAAGTAGTCGTTGTAAACTTTTCAGGCTCGCTGATCTTCAATTTCTCTTCTCTTCATATCTTTTGAATCTTTATGTTGGAGACAGATTCCAGGACATTTAGAGATAGAAAATTGAACGTTGAGGCGCAATAAAATTCCGCTGACAAAATCTTGTTTATCTTCAAGCAAAGTGGATTGAGAGAGAGGTGTGCAAAATGCAACGTGGAATCTTCATATTGGTTAACATTTGCTGAAACTAGCAGAGACACGGTGAGACACTGAGAAATGGCACATAACAGAGGATTCCTTTTGCTTTGGACTTTAGTGAGGAATCTCGACATTCTGTGCCGACACCTTTTATCTTGTGAGGACCACTGAATCTTCTTTAATTTCAACGCTTTTTAACCTGAAAAGCAAACAAAGAATATTCTGTCTCTCACAGAAAATTGTTAGTAGTGCATGTGTCATTTAATTCTCTAAGTGTCAATGAAAACAACTTTTAATCAATAAAAGCAAACTCTGTATAGCTGAGTAAATATACTTCTAAACTATGTAGTACTCAGCATAGACTCAACTTTTCCTACACTAAGTTGTAACTTAAATAATTACTCAGCAATCTGATTTGTTTTCCCTTAAACAAACTCAAGTCAGCTTCATTAATTAAGAGTATACTCAGTACTCAATTAATTTCACTATCCTAGTCAGATTGCTATTTTCAAAATGTTTAAGTACTGTGAGGTACTATTAACTTGGGTTCTACACTAAGTCATGCATAGCATATTTTAATCAATTCATAGAAAATACCAATTTTAACATATTGTAATCAATCATGCATAGTATAAGGCAGGCTTTGATACCACTGCTAGTTAATCAAGATAGTAATTGAACATGCAACATTGCAAGGCGGAATTTCAAAACTTAAAATTAACCTAAAATATCTTCTAAGCATGCCATGATTGATATAATCTAAGTTAAAACGTTCCATAGATGATAATAGGTTTATAAAACTTATAAAAGTAACCTAGCATCTAAGTCAAGAACATTACCAGTAGTCAGCGAGCATTCTGCAAGCGTGGCTTGCAAGGCAAGGCAAGCCTAAGGGGGATGTGCGCGCAGGTTTTTTAGGGGAGTTTTGAACTCCCCTCCCCCTATATGTAGGGCTCCCATTCTCATTTTTCCATTTCTAAAGGTGGCCTTGAAACTTTTCAATCAAGGGATTCCAAGAGGAAACTGGGATTCATATGAAGCTAAGAGGGGGCCCCAATGTATGAAATCAGGAAGCTTTCAATTTTGCAACCCAAAAACTCCGCGCATCTCTACAATACTTGACCATCAACGTGAATTCCCAACAAGGAGCTTTTGTGATAATTATTATGAAAGCTCGAGTTAGCTCAAAACACCAAAGGATTTGGGAAATAACTAGAATGAGAGACTCATCCAGAGGTAAAAAAAACACAATGTATCATTCGCAAATTGCAACATCGAAATGTCCACATCCGAGCCCCCCATCTTAAAGCTCGGAGAATACCTTCCATAATGCATGAATTAACCAATTGCTTCAGTCCCTCCACCGCCAAAAGGAATATAAAAGGAGAGATGGGATTGCCTTGTTTCACCCCATGCTTAATTGAAATCGGATCACAAGGGCTACCATTCACAAGAACCGAAGTAAAAGAATTCTCCCTGCAAGCCAACATCCATCTCACCCACTTCTCCTTGAACCCCATACGCCTCATAACGGCATCCAAGTACTCCCACGAGACATACTCATAGGCCTTATGCAAATCAAGCTTTAATAGATAACAACACCTACGAGAGGAATGGATTGAGTGAATAACTTCCGAAGAAATAAATGAACAGTAATGAATGCTCCTACCCTTAATAAAGCCAAACTGATTGCTCGAGATCAAACCCGAGAGGAGAGGTTGAAGGTGAAAAGCCAATGCTTTGGCTACCAACTTATAAACACCATGAATTAGAGCTATCGACCTAAAGTAATTTAAAGATGAAGTCCACGAGACCTTCAGAATGAGAATCGTGAATGAGGTTTTAATTGAGTCTGGGATAGAATCCATGGAGTGCAACTCATCAATGCTTTGGCTACCCATAACTTTTTATAAAATAAAAAGTTGAACTCCTCGGGACCTAGAGCTTTCCTAACATTACACAACACAAGGATGCCCACACCTCCTCCTCTCTAAACGATCTAACCAACTCTTCTCTAGCCACCACATCCATTGCCTAAATGCCATTCTTGCCAAAGAAAAGGGCACTGCCAGCCTTGCCTCAAATAGCCCCACGTAGAACCTACAGATAATCAAGGTGATAAGGTTTGGGTCTGTAGAAAGGGAACCATTAACTTCAAGTTGCTTGATTCAACTTCCTTTCGATCAAGCCAAGGCCACCTGATGAAAAAAGGCCATATTACCATCTCCCAAATCAACCCAAGTAACTCTCAATTGTTGCTTTCAAAATATTTCAAAGTTTTGTTGACACTCAAACAACTCCTTGCGCACCCGAACCAAATCTGACCCTTCATCCGCCACTAGGGGCCTTGACATACTACTTGAGGTAAGAGTGATGAGCTCTTCCACTAATGACTTAATCTAGTGCTCTAGTTTACCAAAATATTCCATATACCAGCTTTACATTAATGTCTCAAGATGCCCATCGAGCAAAACACGCTATCATTTAGACAGTAAAAAATTAAGAAAGTCCGAGTGCTCCCACCAATAATCTCGGGAACAGAATGGCCTTGGACCCAGATTTGAAGAGGGATGGGATTGAAAAAGAATCAGAAAATGGTACGATAAGATAGATTCAATACACGAAAAAATCATTTAAGGCCATAAATCAAGGAATTCGCAAGACACTAACACCCTATCAATATGAGAGAAATCTTGCGAATTAAACCAAGTGTAATCCCTCCCACTAAAAGGCAAATCATGGAGGGCATAATCTTCAACAAAATCATGAAATTCTTGCATCGATCCAAAGTTTGACCCTCCTAAACATTCCGATGAAGAAAGAACCTCATTAATGTCATTACAAATCACCACTTTTGATAACCCTTGGATTACGGGGTCCCAACTCTTACCACACCACCAAGTGTTCGGCTTGATCGTTTAGCCCATACACACACACAACATGAACATCCACCAAACTCGACACAAATCGAACAATCAACTATCTAACTAAATGCTTACACAACCGTACCACTCACCAAGAGCTTATTCTAAGAGAATAACATACCACCTGATAAACCAATGAATGGAATTCCAATCGATTGAAAATCATTATAGCTTCAGAATTTTTGAATCTCTAGATCCGAGACCACACCAACTTTCATTTCAATAAGCATAAATAAATGGAGATTCCACCTATGAATCAAGCTCTTAACAAGGAATTGTTTTGCACTACTCATAACTCCCCCTCACCAATTCCAACAACAAAAGCTTAACGATATAAGAAAGAGAATCAAACCTTGATAAAGGTCACAGAGAAATCAATCTCCCCAAGCCATGAGAGCATTCAAAATCACCCCCTCAAGCTCCTTTTTTCAAACAGCCCCACACACTCTCCGATCGTAAAAGTACATTTCTCCTCCCTTACGATTAGATTATTATCCAAGACCCTAACAAGGACCCTAATCATATTAGAGATATCTGGTCTTGAAGAGGATGAATTAGCCCCAACATCAATCCCCCCTTAGGAGGCACCTTGCCCGATTCCTGCACCGGTGCCACAAAACCAAAACTGCCAGCTCCTCCATCAATCCACCACGAACATGATAAGAAGATCCCCCCTCATCTCTAGGAACATGCTCAAACTCGATGAAGATTGGTAGGGATCACTCCTACCACTTCCAACCGACCCCCATCAATCGAGCTATCCACAATCTCCTACGATTCATCCATCAACTCACCATCATTACTTCAAACATCATCACCTTTGTAGTGTTGGCATCCAACCCCTTGCCTAAATTTTGGAAAAATAACAACCTCATTGGAGCCAACAACAAGCGTAAACAGATTACTCTCTACCCCATGCTCTATTGGAATCAAAACGACACCATATCAAACCTATCCAAACAATCAAAATAGCATTCGAATGAAATAATTGTTCACCACTTTTCCACTGATAAGTTTAATAACTAATGGTTCCAAGAACTTGTTCATGAGACTTGGCTACACTCGTTTCGTAAGACTTATCCTCAAATAATAGTGCCAAAAACTTGTTCACGAAAAATGTAGGTGTTGTCAATACCTCTTATCAAATAGAAAAATGATGATAACTGCAAGTATACAGTTGCGATGTAGTTTTAAAAGATATCGAACCCACAGGGAAGGAACCAAGTCTAAGAAAAACAAGGAAAGACAAAGTAAAAGAAAATAAAAATAGATTTGAGATTTTTGGATAGGGAGATTAGAATGAAAAGTTGAGTAAATATAGA
>CATIWQ010399499.1:0-74810 GCA_949673415.1 Euphorbia schlechtendalii
CGATATTGTTAACCCCGAAACTACTCTTAAAATTAACACCAACACATATAACTTGATTAACATAAAAGACTTAGCACGAAATATGCATTATGACACATAGACATATCATAAACTTTGAAATAGAAAGTATAAGTAGAAAGAAAAGCAAAGTTGTAAGGTGTGCAAGTGAAAGCTAAAGTTGAACAAACCGTATCCACTCTTTAATGGGAGTCGTCAATTCCCGTAATTCCTGCGTCTACTTTGAATTCGGTCTCGGCCAGTACAGAACCTTCGCTTGGATGCTATTCCTTACGAATATTGAACAAATGAATATTGAAGAACGAAAACTTTTATTGATAATTGATTTGCAAATACACTTATACAACAATCGCTTGAGAATATAGAGAAATCTAGTGATCAAAACAGGGATTCAAATCACTTAAACATTTTCTCACTAACACTTAAGAATGTTGCAAATTCTCTATCTATACACATTATATCTCTCTCTTATTTCACTCTAATATTTTCCTCTCTGGTGGTGCTGCACTGTGATGCACGAAATTGAAGAGGATTGAAGCCCTATTTATGGAGTTTGAAGGGTTGCGTCTATCCAAATGAAGGGTTGTGTCCATTGGTGAAAGATTGCATCTCTTCATTGTGATTGATTGAGAAGCTTTGATATAATCCACAATGGATAAGCACCTTTTTATGATTGGTTAACTCTTCATAGGTGTTTGTTCATTGGTAGTTAATGGTGGTTAATGGCAGTTGATTATGCTTATCTAGCAGGTGTTAGTTAAAAAGATTATACCAGAAAACCATCCATGTCGTGACCGCGATACACATGTCATGATTGTGAATCTTTGATTGGCAATCTTCTATTTTTGAAGTAAACAAGTCGCGACCTCGAATGATTGTCACGACCGTGAATTGAGTTTTACTCAGAATTCTTCTTGTAACTTCACCGATCTTCGACAACTTCGATCTTAAGCCAAATCTTCAAGTTCCATGCATCTTTTTGCACCTTTTTCACACTTTTTTCATAGAATTCCACTTTAGCTCATTTTACTCCCAAGATTTACCTGGTATCTGCATTTGCATAAAAAACAACTACATACCACGTGAAATCTTTTATATGAAGTATAAAAATGACTAAAACTACTATGTTTATTGTATAAAATTAATGTGATAATAAGTGTAATTATACACTTATCATACCCCCACACTTAACTTTTGCCTTGTCCTCAAGGTAAATTCAAAAGAATTGTATAAATTTCGTAAACAAGTTTGTACCTTATTTGGTAAAAGATTATTGTAGTGAGTATCACATTCCACGTTGCAAAAGATTTCAAGAAAAAGTTTGAAATTTCCCACAAATTAGTAATGTGGAATTTATATAGCTCAATTGCATACCTATGTTCTTAATGGAGAGTCAACCGATTTGCATCTTCATGTAAGTGCTATATGCATACTCGAATATTACCTTCTCTTAAGCATGGTATAAAGCATAAAGGACATAGAAAGCACACTTTGATTAATTTCTCTCAAGGCATTTTTAGGTAACCTAAGATGCTAAAACACTCTCAGTGGTTGCATTTTATGCTCCATACCACTCTCCCCTTTTTTCAGTGGTTGCATTTTATCCTCCATACCATTCTCTCATTTTTTTCTTTTAAGCATATGTTTTTGAAGTACTTTATACTTTGCACCCATTTTTCATGCTATGCTTTCTTTTCTTTTTCACTCAATGAATGGTTGCAATTTCTGCTCTGTACCATTCCTCACCTTTTGCATAACTCATTGGTTATCCTCTCTTTCTTTTAATTTTTCATTAATACCCTCATCCTTTATTGATCAATTTCAAAGTATTATGGCTATAGTTTCCCTACACTTTACACACACTCAATACTTATAGGACTTATTCGAGATTTGCATATAGAACTCATAGTAAGAATACCATTAGATATTAGTCCACTTAAACTTATCGAAAGCATTAAACTAGAACTATATAACTTATACTAATTCATGTTGCATCAAAATATAAATCGAAACTTACTTGGAATGTTGCTCTCGAATGTTACTCATCACTCATCCTTGCCAATTTGGTAAATGTTGTGCACTAACATCAAACTTGTAAATACCTAACACTCACAATAACCTTGGACAATTGTTAGTAAAGTATAAGAAATGATAATGTATAAATTGACACGAAAATCAACAAAAATTTTGAAATTCTTCGATTTTTTACTTTTAATAAATTTTTTTGGATTTATTTATGCACCCCCACACTTAAGAACACAATGTCCTCATTGTGAGACATTTTATTAAAAATGAAAAACTAAACAAACAACTAACTGAACTAAAAATTTGAAAAAGAAAAGTAAAGAAAAGAGAAAACCCATTTGTTATGAAGGAGAATCCAGGGCCCATGTTGTGATCGCGATGGCCTGTCACGATTGTGATTTCCTTCAAAACAAGAACAGATGGTTTTGCTATGTAACGTCATGAGCATGAGATGTATGTCACGGTCGTGAACTTCTTTAATTTTTCAAATTCTTCAAATTTTAGACTTTTTACATTGAAAAACTTAGAAAGCAAATGTATTAAATATAATTACCTTCCCTAGACAATTCGATCTCTAGAACGCACTTGACTTCCCTGGACTTGATCTTTAGAAAGCACTTGCCTTCTCTGGCAACAATGCCAAAAACTTGTTCGCCACTTTTCTACTGATAAGTTTAATAGTTTGTTTACAAGATTCGGCTATATATCAATAGTGCCAAAAACTTGTTCACGAAAAATATAGGTGTTGTTAATAGCCCTTATCAAATAGAAAATTTATGATAACTACAAGTATACAGTTGCGATGTAGTTTTAAAAGATATCAATCCCATAGGAAAGGACTAGCTCTAAAGATCAAATAGGAAAAAAAAGGATAAAGAAAATAATATGTATTGATAATTTTTTGATTGGAGGGTTAGAATGAAGAATGAGCAAATATAGATGTGATAGATAAGAGACTCTAAATACATTGATTTTCACTACGAACAAGTATAGCAAAGAAAACATTCAAGTTCAACAAAGATGTTACGATGCACTAGACTAATCTAACAAACCCGATTCAACACACTCAGATGTTCAATGATTCATCACAGAGAAATACATGAAATAACTTTTCTAATCGTAGCGCAAACGAGATAAGACTATTATATAAACTTGGACAATGTCAATACTATGCTTAGTACGGGGTCGCTCTCACATAGCCATATTAAGCAAGTTACCATTCCAAAAATGTTGGCTCACTAAAAAGAGTTATATCACAGATCCAGTAATTATACATGATATTGTTAACCCCAAAACTACACTTAAAATTAACGCCAATGCATATAACTTGATTAACATAAAAGACTTAGCACGAAATACGCATTATGACACATAGACATATCATAAACTTCAAAATAGAAAGTATAAGTAGAAAGCAAAGCAATGTTGTAAGGTATGCAAGTGAAAGCTAAAGTTGATCAAACCGTATCCACTCTTTAATGGGAGTCGTCAATTCCCGCAATTCCTGAGTCTACTTTGAATTCGGTCTCAGCCCATACAAAACCTTCGCTAGGATGCTATTCCTTGTGAATATCGAACAAACGAATATTGAAGAACGAAAACTTTTATTGATAAGTGATTTTCAAGTACACTTATACAACAATCGCTCGAGAATATAAAGAAATCTAGTGATCGAAACAAGGATTCGAATCACTTAAACATTTTCTCACTAACACTTAAGAACGTAGCAAACTCTCTATCTGTACACACTATATCTCTCTCTAGTTTCACTCTAATATTTTCCTCTCTGGTGGTGCTGCACTATGATGCACAATATAGAAGAGGATTGAAGCCCTATTTATATAGTTTGAAGGGTTGCGTCTATCCAAACAAAGGGTTGCATCCATTGGTGAAAGATTGCATCTCTTCATTGTGATTGGTTGAGAAGCTTTGATATAATCCACAATGGATAAGCACCTTTTCATGATTGGTTGACTCTTGATAGGTGTTTGTTCATTGGTAGTTGGTGGCGTATGATCATGCTTATCTGAAGGCTGTTAGTTAAAAAGATAATACAAGAAAACCATCCTTATCGCAACAGCGATATAAATGTCACGACCGTGACTCTTTGATTGGCAATCTTCTATTTCCGAAGTAAACAAGTCACGACCGGGAATGATTATCGTGACCATGAATTGAGTTTTACTTAGAATTCTTTTTGTAACTTCACCGATTTTCGATAACTTCTATCCTAAGCCAAATCCTTAAGTTCCATGCATCTTTTTCCACCTTTTTCACTCTTTTTTCATAGAATTCCACTTTAGCTCATTTTACTCCCAAGATTTACCTTCTATCTACATTTGCATAAAAAACAAGTACATACCACGTGAAATCTTTTATATGAAGTACAAAAATGACTAAAACTACAATGTTTATTGTATAAAATTAATGTGATAAAAAGTGTAATTATACACTTATCGCAGTCACCGGGGCTTTTCCTTTGCGATGGCTTACGGATGGATCAAATGGTCTGAAGGAAGAATCTTCTTGAGTAAAGTTGAGTTTCTTGGTGCGATTGGAGTAGGAGTAGAAGGAATATACACCATCATTTTCTTGGAGTATTCCGGTGTTCTTTAAGTAAGTCCCATCCATGTAGCGAAAATACTCTCCTGGTTGTTGAACATAGGGGAGTTCATCTCTTGCACCTAAGAATATGACTGTGATAATTTCAGCCGCTCCAATTTTACCTCTCATGCTCATCATGTTTTTCTTCATCATATCCCATATGATATCCACAATTTCAGCTTTTTGTTTCATCAAAGCATAAGAAAGAACAAACAAGTCTTTCTTTTGAACCTTTGTATTCTTTACTGAAACAAAATACAAAAGTGGAAAGGTATTTACGCAGAAGAAGAATGCATTCATCCTTAATGAGTTTGTTAGGTGAATTTTTGGGATCAAAGACTATCTTACCTGATAAATTTTCCCAAACTTGATTAGGTTGAAACGAATCCATCATGCCCAATGAATTAGCAATCTCGAAACTGAACCAATTACCCATCATCTCTCTCGTGACGGTGTATCGTTATCCTTGATTACAAAATTGTATTACCCTCTTCCTTGAATCTTCGTAGTCAAATGTTACCAAACACTCGAGAATCCAATCTCGATTTTGAGGGAATCGCATATTCACAAATCATGTAAGACTAAGAGCTGAAGGTAGGCTTCCATCTATTCATGGAATTTTAGAGTTTCCAGGAAGACTAGATCAAGGAATATTATCCCGGTGATATCCAATTAGCTTAGCTTTTGAAATCTTTTATCTTCTTCTCTTGTCCTCAATGGGAAAGGTTAATAAAATTCTTCTTAAATTGATTGGGCTCCTTTCTTTTGTGTTACTCTCTTCACACAAGTCATATTGGTTTGAAGAAAAAGGTTTGAACAGGTTTAAATGTTTGAAGGTAGAAGATGAGAAAATTCACAAATTTGAAGGTTTTTTAGAAGGTGTGGTGGGTAGGGTTCAACTTGGACCTATTTATAAAGGTATAATGGGTCTCTAATTGGTTATAAATGGGATTCTAGCCCTTTAGGCTCAAAACTAGCCGTTAATGGCGGTTATAAACATCTATCACGTGTCAGTTCATGATCTGTAATGGTTATACATTGCCCGTGTCATGATCGCGAAGGCCTATCGCGATCATAACTCTCCTTACGATAGAAATAGAATGTTTTGATATCCAATGATCGTGAACGCGAATTGAGTCGCGGTCGTGATATTCTTTACTCTTCAAATTTCTTCAATTTTTAGGCTTCTACCTATAAAAACTTAGAAACACAAACACAAACAAACTTTGTTAAATACAAACAATAAATATTTACTATTATACCTTGAGTAATCATGGTGATGATAGCAATTGAACATCAACATCTTATTGGTAAAATTTATTTTCATATTTAACAAATATTTACAAGTAAACAAAGGAGAATAAACAACAAACAAACAAACACAACTAATACGAAAACATCAAATAGATTGAAATCTACTTATACAAATTTTCTAAAATGAAAAGATAAGGAACTTATTCATATGGAAATGATTCAATCATCTGATCAATCTTATAACGTGACTGCCAGAATTCCCTTTCAACATCACATACCAAAATATGGATATTGCTAATCTTGCGATGAATAGAGATTTGTTCCTCCATTAATTCATTCAACTTTCTTTTAAGATTGGTTGAACTACTTCCTTCTTTCCTAGCAATTTCTCTTTCTTTTTATCGACTTCTACTCTCTCATCCCATGATTTCCAATCATAGGTTATCCCATTCTCACCAATAAACTTGGTTAGAAATCCGTGCTTGAAGAAAATTTCCATAGTTAACTCTGGAATTTCATCTTCATTGATAAACACTTCTTCACTACTTGGTAATCTCCCAAATTATCCTAACAAATTTGCCATAGTTCGACACCCATATGCTATCCTACTAGGATTAATTGCAGCAGACATAAGAGTCCCCATCATAATCCCTGATATGTCCACAAGTAAGCCATTCCAAACCGCTTCCAAGATAAATAATTCTTCAGGAATGACAGTGTCTGAACTAGATCTACCGAAAAATGTACTACTTAGATAAAAGTGTAAAGTGAGCAAACAGGGATCTCAGATCCATTGGCAATAAGCAAATTCCTTTTTGTAATCATCCTTTCTAGTAAGGAGATTCTGTGTTGGTAGTGGATCCCAACCAGGAAGCATTTTCTAGTAACAATCTTTAGGAAACCCCAAATTTTGCTCCAACTTCTTCCTTGACAATTTATATTTCTTTCCTTGATGTCGGTTTTCCAAAAAATTCATCTTAGAATTTATCCATACTAACAAAATTAGCATTTCCTTGCTGTTATCTTCACTGTTCCCAATATTCATAGAGTAATAGAGAACAAAGTTTAGGATTCCAAGGTAATACATTACCCTCTCATAAATTTTTAATTAAATGAAAGTATACTTATGAATGACATAAGAACTAGTGAAATCTGCATCCCTAATGGTTTCAAAATGATCACCTTCCTCTCGAGAGTGTATAGGAAAAGGTGCTTCATACCATTCTTGCTGGTTTGAAGGAGGAATAAGAACAGATTTGTTTGCGTGAACCATTTTGATGAAAAAGGGTTGATTGATTTAAAGGTTTAGAACATAAACTTTTAACTGAAAGAAAAGAAATTTCGGATATCTGAAGTGAAGAGTTATGATAATCACACCCTATATGTTGAACTTGAGAGAAACCATTGAAAAACTGCTTCAGTTTTCGCTCACGTCGTGATCGTGATCCTAGGTCGTGATTGTGAGAATACTAAAAAAAGAAATAAAAAGTTTTGTAGGAAATTCACGAGCGTGAATGACAGTCATGAACACAAATAAGAAAATGGAAGAAAATCTTCTATTTATCGAGAATTAAGATGAAATATTATGACATATCACCTCCAAGATGATTATTTCATAATCTTTTCACATCTAGAACAAGATAAGAAAATTTTATAATACAGGAAATGAAAAAAATATAAATAATTAATCTCTATAATGCACCTGCCTTCCCCGGATAATTTGATCCTTAGAACACTATTGCCTTCCCCCGAAAACGGAGCAAAAAACTTGTTTTCCACTTTTCTACTGATAAGTTTAATAAATTTTTCGCAAAGAGTTTGGCTATATATTAATGGTGCCAAAAACTTGTTCACGTAAAGTATAGGTGTTGTCAGTACCTCTTATCAAATAAAAAAATGATGATAATTGCAAGTATATAGTTGCGATGTAGTTTTAAAAGATATCGATACCACAGGGAAGGACTAGCTCTAAAGATCAATTAGGGAAAAAGAAAAAAGAGAATAAAATGTATTGATATTTTGGATAGGAGGGTTAGAACGAAGAATGAGTAAATATAGATATGAAAGATTAGAGAATCTAAAATATAGATTTTCCCCATGAAAAAAGGATAGCAGAGAAAATATGCAAGTTCAACAAAGATGTTACGATTCACTAAACTAATCTAATAGACTCGGTTCAAAATACTCAGATGTTCAATTATTCACCGCAAAGCAACACATGAAATAACTTCTCCAAATCTAGGGTAAAAAAATGAAGACAATTATATAAACCTAGACAACTTCAATACAATGCTTAGTACAAGTCGCTCTCATTTAGCCATATTTAGCAAGTTATCATTCCAAAAATGTTGGCTCACTAAATAGCGTTATATCATAGATCTAGTGATTATACATGATATTGTTAACCCCGAAACCACTATTAAAATTAACTCCAATGCATATAACTTGATTAATATAAAAGACTTAACATGAAATACGGATTATGACACATAGACATATCATAAACTTTGAAATAGAAAGTATAAGTAGAAAGCAAAGCAAAGTTGTAAGGTATGCAAGTGAAAGCTAAACTTGATCAAACCGTATCCACTCTTTAATGAGAGTCGTCAATTCCCGCAATTCTAGTGTCTGCTTTGAATTTTATCTCGGCCCGTATAGAACCTCTGCTAGGATGCTATTCTTTACGAATATCGAACAAACGAATATTGAAGAATGAAAAATTTTATTAATAAGCGATTTGCAAGTACACTTATACAACAATTGCTCGAGAATATAGAGAAATCTTGTGATCGAAATAAGGATTCGAATCACTTAAACATTTTCTCGCTAACACTTATGAACGTAGTGAATTCTCTATCTATACACACACTATATTTCACTCATGCACTCTAATGCACCCCTTACTGCTTGAATGCTGGATAAAATTGTAAGGTTTAGAGCCTTATTTATGGAGTTCGAAGGGTTATGTCTGTCCATACGAAGAGTCATGTCCATTGGTGAATGATTGCATCACTTCATTATGATTGGTTGAGAAGCTTCAATCTAATCCACAATGGATAGGCACCTTTTCATGATTGGTTATCTTCAGATAGGTGTCTATTCGTTGGTAGTTGATAGTGGTTGATGGCGGTTGATCAGGCTTATCTGGCGGTTGGTAGTTAAGAAGATAAAACCAGAAAATCATCCAAGTCGTGATAGTGAATCTTTGATTGGCAGAATTCTTTTTCTGAAGAAGAACAGGTCACGACCGCAAATGGTTGTCGCAACCATGAATTGTATTTTTATTCAGAATTTTCCTTGTGACTTCATCGATCGTTGACAACTTTGATCCTAAGCCAAATCTTTAAGTTCCACGCATCTTTTTGCACCTTTTTCACTCTTTTTTCATAGAATTCCACTTTTTATCATTTTACTCCCAAGATTTACCTAGTATCTGCATTTGAATCAAAAACAACTACAAACCACATGAAATCTTTTATATGAAGTTTAAAAATGACTTAAATTATAGTGTTTAGTGTGTAAAATTAATTTGATAATAAGTGTAATTATACACTTATCAAATAACACCCAAGCTATGGTTCATTTGGAAATCCCTTTATTAGTGAAGAGTTCACCTGGGTACTCTTTGATGTTTTGAAGTTGACTAATAAGTCGATCAAGAACATCAAATAGCTAGTGAGTAGAAGTGAGGACAAGAAAGATACTATTGCTTCCTCATTTCTTGATATTAACTTTCTCCAAGAAAAATCTGAGTATTATTGAAGGATTTAATAGTGAGCTTACTAAGCAATTAGATGAGGTAACAATGTTGAATAAGGAACACGTTCCTCCTCTAGCCATGAATCTAACTCTTAGAAATCAAACTCGCAATTCTAAAAAAGGGAAGAAATCTTTTCCAAAGAAGAAAGTGAGCCAGCCTAAACCAAAAGTGGTGTGTGGCTTTTATGGGAAGGCTGGACATGCGACTGTCTTGTACAAGAATAAAAAGGGTTATATGATGAGTACGACTAGAGTAATTTAATCACTACTATTAAAGGAGGCTCAATCTCCAAAGTATGGGTACCTAAGAAAACATAACTTTTTTGTAGGTGAGCATGAGATCCGTTGATGACACCGGAATGTGGTATTTTCAAAGTAGTTTCTTGAGCCATATGAAAGGAGATGTAACTCTGTTCATCTCATTGGAGCATAAAAGAAATGGGAGTATCAACTTTGAAGGTAAAAAGGTATGATTGTTCGAAGTGGCATAGTTGGTGTTTCTCCTTCAATCGAAGAGGTATCTTTGGTTAAAGGACTTAGGTTCAACTTTCTTAGTGTAGCTCAGCTTTCTGTCAAAGGTAAAAAAGTTATGTTCAACTCAGCAGGTTGCTCAGTTTTTTACCATGAGACTATTTCTACTATTCTCTTTACTCCTATAATTAATAATTTGTATGTGATTGATTTATCCCCTAGTTCTACCAATGTTTTATCTTGAATCTAAGGAGGAATGTTAGTGGCTTTCATATAAAAGGTTCAGCAATATAAATATGAGCATTCTGTCTAAATTATCGAAAAAACAATTAGTTTTTGGTTTACCAGTATCAACTTCGAGAAAGATATGCTTTGCTTAGCTTGTCAACTTGGTAATCATGCTACAAAGTCATTTAGATCAATCAACAATGTAGTAAGTAATAGATCATTGGAGCTCCTACACCAGGATGTTTTTAACCCTGTTCAACCTATGAGCATGGGTAGAATTCACATGGGTAGTCATAGTGAGTAGCAAAGAATAATCACTTCACGAGATTAGATGGGTAGTCTTGTTGAGTAGCAAAGATGAAACCTTTGAGTCTTTTGTCAAACTCAATAATTGGATAATGAATGAACTAGGAATTAAAATATGTAGAATATGAGTGATCATGGACATGAATTTGAGGACTTCAATTTTGAAAAATTTTATTCAGCTCATGGTATTGGCTATAACAATTCTGCTCCTTATACACCTAAAAAATGAGTTTGTAGAAAGAAAGAACATAACCATAGTTGAGATGGCTCGATCCAAGCTAAGTGATAACAATCAAAAAAAGTATTATTAGGGAGAAAATGTTAACATAACCTATTATATCTTAAATGGGTAATTCACCCAATTCTGGAGAAAACACCTCATTAGCTTTGGTGAGGGCACAAGCTTAAGATTGGTCATCTGAGATCCTTAGGCTGTAGGTGTTTATATTAAGTACCAAGGAGCAGCTAGGTAAGTTTCATATGAAGGCTAATGAAGGTATTTTTTTGAGTTACTCAACTAACAGCAGGGCATATAGAATATATGTAAAGATAACTGGTCTTTTAGAGTAGTCTATTCATGTAGATTTCAATCAAACTAATAATGCATGTAGACTTCCATTTGATGAAGATGAAGGAGTAATCCAAGAAGATAATCAACTAAGGATGCCACTCTCTAAGCTACCCAACCCAGCACAAGAGCTAGAAACTAAAGGAAGTTAAAGCTAATGAAGATTTTTTTAACAACTTCAATGAAGAAGATCAAGCTTAACCCTAAAAGACAAATGAGAGACTCCCATTGTAGATCCGAGTCTTCTAAGGAATATTAGAACTCATCGAAATCATTCAATCGAGAGTATTGTAGATAACGTTCATAATCTACTAATGATGCGAGGTTAGGTCACCAGGATGATGATGTTAGACACGATGTATGCTTAAGAGGCAATTAGAGTGATATATCTTTCTTAGTTTATAATGTACAAGTAGTTTTAGATTATTGTTATCAACAATAAGGCATCTTTGCTATTTATCAATGATTATTTATAAATTATGTATCTTGCTTGTTTTATATATATGTTATTATGCATATGTATATCTTCATTGATAAGAGAAAGTCCATGAATATTTTCATAGCATGAAAGTGCAAGAACATAGTGGGAGCTATGTGGTGTAAGAACTACACACATGTAATAATATAAATGAACTAAATATCCCTAGTCATAGTTTCATTGAGATTGGGCATCAATGAAGTGGATAGACTAGAATGTGTAGGCTTACCTCGTGGATTTGATATAAGCAATCGATCTCACGAGCTGAAGGTGGTACCTTGAGTTAACACATGAATGTATTCATGTTATACATTGGAGACCACTATAAGACAGACACTCAAAAATAACTATGTCCAAGTGCTGGTGTCATGTCTTATTAGAATAGCAATACATGTGTCCTCAAACCTGAGATACTAGTTACCTTGTGTGGGAGTTCCTATAATTTGGGTCATACTTATTGATACCCTTTTGATCAAGATGATACCAGTAATTATGGGTATAGTGATTATTAGTTGTTGGCAAGCCGAGTAGTCAAGATGGGATCCATCGCTCCTGATAGAGTGATATAATGGGTGTTGTATCCTAAGGCCTCTTAAACCTCTGATCAAAGTATAAGATTGATAAAATGAGTTTTTAGTTAATCTTGCTACATTATGGTGAAAAATGTTCTTCGTGAACAAGTCTAATTCCATAATAGCTACGGCTATTACATGAGCTAATACATAATTAGAGCTCAATAAACTGGATGGTACTTATCTTGATGGAAGGAGTGTACTGTATTGGTTAATATTGTAGAACCGAATAAAGTCGCAAGCACGTGACATTTCAAGTATCACGGGATCATACACCTTTGTTAGAAAGCCCATATTATTGTCAAGAGTTATCGAGTTCCATATCAATTTGGAACACTAAACCTAAAGGTTCTTAGATTGAAAGCCAAGTTTAGGTTAACATCTAGCGGTTCTATACTTCGAGATCCTATGAGGCCACACACTTTATGTCTCTAGCGGACTAAATAAAGAACTTATAGACGGGTTCCATAATGAGAATAAAAGGGAGAGTCAAACTCAATTTGGATTGACCATAAATTGGCCACACACTAGTAGATCTTGAAAGAAATCTCACAAGCCCGTGTTGCAACGGGCTTGCGAGATTTCTCGCATGGTCCACACAGACAAGGCAAACCCATGTAGTGGGCTTGCATTGCACGGTAAGCATTTGCACGAGAAATCTCACACGATAGCCCATGCCGGCTAACAAGCCCGTGTAAGATATTGGTGGTTTATGGGGGAGCATTTTCACTCCCCATTAGGCTACAAATAACTTTCTCTTCCCATTCTTTCAAAACAATATAACTCAGCCTTACAATCTGAGTTTTGAATTCTTTCTTCGTGAGTTTTGTGAGATCCTCCATGAATTTCTCTACTTTTGCTAGAATTCTTTTGAAGGTTTATTCATATTTTGAAAAGATCCTTCTATGTTACATTTTTGGGTTAGTCTACGAGCTGACTAGCAGCTGCATGTTATCTAACAAGTTATTCCTGTACGTTTGTTCAATTTTGTTTCATGTGGACTAATCATAGAGGTCATCCAAGTTTGGAGGCTTTTACTAATAGAGTGCTATCCAACTATTCTTAGGGAGCACCGCACCAAAGGGAAAGGTATGCATCAACTGGTAATGCTCTTAACTTAGATTTTGGGTTTCTTTCATTTTATTTTATAAGCCTATTATCATCTACGAAATGTTTGAACTTTTATTATATCAATCATGGAATGCTGAAGAGATCTTTTAGGATTAATTTTATATTTTGAAATTCCACTTTGTAAGTTCTCATATTCAATTATTATCTTAATTAACCATTTATGGAATAAGAGCCAGCCTTGTGCTATGCATAAGAGATGATAATATGTTGAAATGATATTTTCTATGAATTGATTAAAGTATGCTAAACATTACTTAGGTTTGAATTCCTATTATAGAAAATTATGTGATTACTAGATTAAGGTTTTGCTCAAACTTAATCTAGGTGATTCTCATATAAATTAGCAATGTTTCACCACACATGTAAATACTTTAAATTATGGGTCATCCAGTAATTCACTAGATTAAAAGCACGAACATAATTGTCAATAGTACAACGAATCAAAGTGTCCGTGTTTATTTGTTCAAGGATTTAACTTGGCTGCCTGTTTACTTTAAAGGGGTGTCTCCTACCTAGAAATCTCCATTAATATTAGGTTTAGGAGTACCTGAGTGACTTTTATGACTTATTTAATTTCTAGTATGGGAATTGAATTCCGCATATGGTTTTACAACCATTGTTTAAGTTCTTAAATTAAAACTTATAGACATAGGTGCAAGAACTTAAACATGGACTTGTTGTTTTGCATGCTATGTGGTGTCTTAGCATAGTGGAATGATTATGATGTATCATTCTTAAGCATTCCCTTAGATTAATAATTCGAAATAGTTTGGAATTATTATTATCATAATCATAGCTGTCATATAAGTGGTACACTAGGGCAAGATAAGTTGCACCAATAAAATCCCTACAACAATATTGAGGAGGCAAATTGTCCTCGTGTCATAAGTCGTGATGTGAATCTTATTAACGGATGTATAGACATGTACAACATGCATTCCCATAACATGTATTTGGTCATGAGACTAGATGGGGTTAAAGCCTTAACCAAAATGGGTTAGTTGTTTATATTAGTGGTGTTAATGTCAGATTAGAGACATATTTGAGGAGTCATACAATTAGGTGCGAAAGTTTGGAGAAAGAGAACTCAAATGGACTAGCAATGGCATAGAATTCAAATGGATAGGTTCCAACCATCATCGTTTGTTATTGCTTGACCGGTTATAGTGGGGGTCATAATGGATGGGCTAAAGATGCTACCTACTAAGGAAGATTGATTGGACCATATTTCCCGAATTCAATAGAAGGGTATATTTCAATGTCGATAAAATAGTAGGAAATATGTGTTTTAATTAAAGACATTATATTAAATGCATGTACTTATACTAATGTTTGAACAATTTCTATCTTATATATAGGTTGAATATGATCACTAATGAAAATAAACGTATTGATATAGATCATCGTGGCAACATAAAGTATGATGTTTGCAACTTCAATCAGTGGTTTGAAATTGTAGAGAAGTTCTCCGGAACTACTACTTGGATTATGTTCTAGATGATCCAAGCCCCAAACATCCAGTAAGGATTCTTTTGCATGTGAGATGAATGATTACGAGAGGCATAAGTGAAATTGTGAGTTTGTTGCAAACCTCATGTTAGAAAACATTCTCTCGTAGTACATGCATATTTACAAAGGGTTTGACCTTGAAACCATGATCCATCATCTAAATCTAGTGGAAAGTCTAGAAGACATACTATTCCACTGTAAGTTCCAAGGAGAAACCTCAGTATATTACAACTCTAAGTAATTTTCGGAGTTGGGTGTTTTGTACAATGAGTAATCCTTCAAAGAAATGGTATTGAGGGGATTACCCAATAAAAATGATTCTTTCAAGAAGTTGTTTAAGGAGTGTTATCCTAACTATACTTTAACCCAGCTCATGGATTTTTTTGAGACTTATGAGATTGAGTTTAGAAATAAACTCACAAACCAAGTGTCTATTGAGGACCTTAAGTTAAAAAAACTTAAAGGTTTACAAGTCAAGAGAAAGCTCATGGAGCAATTGGAGTTGAAAAGGGAAAATGTTTCTCTTGGAGCAAGTTCATTGGATAATGATGAGAGTTGTGGCTTGAACTTCTAAAGGTATGTTCGTACTAGAGAGTTTCTCTACAATTCCTTATGACTCTAAATGGGTATTAGATTTTGGTTTTGGTACTCATATTTTTAATTCTATGTAGGGGTTGTGTAACAGTAGGAGGCATGGGAAGAGGGAATGGACTTAAGACTTGGAAATGGTGTGCGGGTTGCTGCAATAGTAGTTGGGACATATATCCTTCATTTTCCTAGTGGACTTGTTTTAATTTTGAACTATTGCTATTATATTCCTACTATCACTAAGAATATTATTTATGTTGCACGATTAGCAACAGATGGATTAGAGATTTTATTTTCTAATAATAATTGTCAAATTCGATGTGATAATTTTCTTTATGCTTATGGAATATGTGTTGATGGAATTTATGTTCTACATACTAAAATGGAAATTCTTAGCATGAACATCGTTAAGAAATCAAAGATAGATAATGATAAATCTTCATTCTTATGGCATTGTCATCTAGGCCTTATAAATGAGACTTGCTTAACTAAGATTAATAAATGTGATGACTTCGTCCCAATGGAAAGGGAATCCCATTGGGCATGCGAACATTGTACAAAGGGTAAGATTAATAAGAAACCTTTCAAAGGAAAGGGTCAGCGTGCCATAAGTACTTTGGAAATAATACATTCTGATGTATGTGGTTCAATGAGTGTTAAGACACATGAGGGTTTCATCAACTTCATAACCTTTATCGATGATCACTCGCGATATGGTTATTTGTACCTAATGAGGCACAAGTCTTAAAGTTTTGAGAAATTCAACGAGTTCAAAATTTAATTAGAGAAATAATTAGGTAAAAGTATTAGGACCCTTCAATTTGATCGAGGCAGTGAATACTTAATGCAAGAGTTACAAGATTATCTAATGGATAATGGTTATTTTTCCCAATGGACACCTCCTTATACACCTTAACACAATGAAGTGTTGGAAAAGAGAAAATGAACCGTACTTCATATGGTTCGGTCCATGATGAGCCAAGCAGAACTCAATAGATCCTTTTGGGTTTATGCACTTAAGAGTACAATTTATATTTTTAATAGAGTTCTCTCAAAATTAGTTAATCAAACACTATACGAAATGTGGTATTGTAAGAAATAAGCTCTTTCTTACCTAAGAGTTTGGGGATGAACTAATTATGTGAAGGGGATAAGTTCAGATAAGTTGGGTGTTAAGTTTGATAGGTGTTTATTTGTAGGTTACCCCCTAAGGAGACTATGGGTTATATCTTTTATGATCCCAAGGAACAAAAGGTACTTGTATCTTGGAATGCTCAATTCCTTGAGAAGGAACACATACTTGCGAAAGATAGTGGGAGTAATCTTGAGCAAGGCGCTCAAGAGGATCAAATTGACAATCGAGTGATTGTTCCTACACTTGTTACACAAGAAAGTGTAAGCATAGAACTGCATATTATAAAACTACATTGCATGGATCAGGTCAGGATCTAATCATTCCTAATTGATACAGTTATTTCATCATTGATGAAAAGCACATCTTCCTTATGGAAGATGATGAGCCCAAGACTTACAAGGAGGCAATGGAAGGCTCAGAGTTTGACAAATGGTTTACAGTCATGAAGTAACAGATGCACTCCATGTATGAAAATAAAGTCTGGAGCTTGGTTGAAGCTCCAAGTGAGATTGAGCCCATAGGATTCAAATGGGTTTTCAAGAAGAATACCAACATGGATGGTAATGTGATTGCCTATAAAGCAAGGCAAGTTGCAAAAGGTTACAGTCAAAAGGAAGGCATTCACAATTATGAAACCTTTTCACCAGTAGCCAAGCTGAACTCTATTAGGATTCTCCTTGCCATAGCTACTCATAACGATTATGAGATCTGAGCGACAGATGTGTAAACCACGTTCCTCAATGAGAACCTTGATTGTGATGTATACTTGAAACAACCCGAAGTCTTTACATCCTAGGATGGCTCAATGGTATGCAAGTTGCAAAGGTCCATTTATAGATATAAGCAAGCATTAAGGAATTGGAATATACGATTTGACGAAACTGTTCGTAAGGTTTCGACTTTAATAACTCCTAGGATTTTTTATTTAATAATGAAGCCAAAAACATTGTCTCCCACTTTCCTACTGATAAGATATAAGTTCAAAATACAAGCAAGTGTTGTCAGTACCGCTTATCTAAATAGAAAAATGGTGACCACTGCAAGTATACAGTTACGATGTAGTTTTAAAAGATATTGATCCCACGGGGAAGGATTATCTCTAAATATCAACAAGAAAAAAGGAATTAAAAAAATAAAATATTTTTGGATTTTAGTCGGGAGGATTAGAATGAAGAATGGATAGATATATATATGGAAGACTAGAGATTCTAAATATATAGATTTTTCCTACGAAATAAGTATAGCAAAGAAAACATGCAAGTTCAACATAGCTGTTACATTCACTAGACTAATTTAACATAATCGGTTCTAGACACTCAGATGTTCAATGATTCACCACAATGCAACACATGAAATGACTTTTCTAAATCTAGTGCAAACGAATTAAGACGATTATATAAACAAGGACAACAATATTACTCTACTTAGTACGGGTCACTCTCACATAGCCACATTTAGTAAGTAAGCATTCCAAAAATGTTGGCTCACTAAACATCGTTAAAATCATAGATCTAGTGAGTATACACAATCTTGTTAACCCCAAAACTACTCTTAAAGTTAACTCAAAGGCATATAACTTAATTAATATAAAAGACTCAACACGAAATACGCATTATGACACATAGACATATTGTAAACTTCGAAATAGAAAGTATAAGTAGAAAGCAAAAAAAAGTTGTAAGGTATGCAAGTGAAAGCTAAAGTTGATCAAACCGTATCCACTCTTTAATGGGAGTCGTCATTTCCCGCAATTCCTGCATCTTCTTTGAATTCGATCTCGGTCTGTACAGAACCTCCGCTAGGCTGTTATTCTTTATGAATATCGAACAAATGAATGTTGATGAATGAAAACTTTTATTGATAAGTCATTTGCAAGTACACTTATACAACAATCGCTCGAATATGTAGAGAAATCTAGTGATTGAAACAAGGATTCGAATCACTTAAACATTTTCTCGCTAACACTTATGAACGTAGTGAAGACTAAATAATTTCACTCTCTATCTACGCACACAGTATATCTCTCACTTTTTCTAATTCCAATGCCACACAATGCAAGAAATTTGCAAGGTTTGGAGCCCTATTTATAGAGTTTGAAGGTTTGCATCTATCCAAACAAAGCGTTGTGTCCATTGGTGAAAAATTGCATCACTTCATCCTGATTGGTTGAGAAACTTTAATCTTATCCATAATGGATAGGCATCTATTCATGATTGGTTGACTTTTAATAAGTGTCTTTTAATTGGTGGTTGATGGCGGTTGATCATTCTTATCTGGCGGTTGGTAGTTAAGAAGATTTGACCAAAAAACCATCCAAGTCGCGACCGCGATATACAAGTCACAACCATGAATCTTTGTTTGACAATTTTCTGCTTCTGAAGTGTATCAAGTCGTAATTGTGAATTGTTGTCGCAACTGTGAATTGTGTTTTTCTTCAAAATTCTTCTTGTAACTTCTCCGATCTTCGACAGCTTCAATCCTAAGCTAATTCTTTATGTTCCACACAACTTTTCACACTTTTTTCACTCTTTTTACATAGAATTCCACTTTAGATCATTTTACTCCCAAGATTTACCTAGTATCTGCATTTGCACAAAAAACAACTACATACCACGTGAAATCTTTTATATGAAGTATAAAAATGACTTAAACTATAGTGTTTATTGTGTAAACTTATATTGACAACAAGTGTAATTATATACTTATTAGAAACAATCCGAGAAATTGGTTTTATGTTAAATGCTAATGAGCCTTGTGTATATAAGAAGGTTAGTAGGAGAACGATCATTTTCTTTGTTTTATATGTCGATGAGATATTGCTAATAGGAAACGATTTTCCTTTTCTTCAGACTGTAAAGTTATGCTTGTCAATGAAGTTCTCAATGAAAGACCTTGGAGAAGCAACTTTTATACTTGGTATAAAGATCTAACATGATAGATTTAGAAGGCTTCTTGATCTTTCTCAAAGTACGTACATAGATAAGGTTTTAGCTAGATTTAACCTTGAGCAGTGAAGAAATGGTTATCTCTCAATGTCTCATGGGATTAACCTTTCTAAATTTGAGTGTCTAAGAACACAAGAGGAGAGACTACGCATGAATGGGATACCTTATGTTTTGACGTTAAGATCCATCATGTATGCTATGGTATGCACTCGACTTGATGCCTCACATGCATTGAGCGTCATGAGAAAATTTTAATCTGATCAAGGTGAGAAGCATTGGATGGCTGTTAAAACTATACTCAAGTACTTACGATGGACTAAGGATCAATTTTCAGTTTTATGGAGAAAGCGATCTCGTTGTGAAGGGATACACTCACATGAGTTTTCAATCTAACAGGGATGATTAGAAGTTCTAGTTAGGTTACGTGTTTATATTAAATAAAGGGGAAGTTGATTGGAAAATTTTAAAATAAGATATGACTGTTGAAGTAACCACTGAATATTAGTATAAAAATTTCCTCTCAAGCTGCTAAGCAAGCTATCTGGGCTAAGGGATTTATTGGTGATCTCGACGTTGGGTCTAACATTTTAAATCCAATAGTGGTATATTGTGATAACAATGGGGCTATTACTTAGGCAAAGGAAAAATGATCACATTAGAGATTCGAACACCTAATCACAATGTACCATCTCATTCATGTGATAGTGGCAAGAAAAGATATAAACTTAGAATACATCCCTATGGATCGAAACATTGCGGATGGGCTAACAAAGCCATTGACTCAGATTAAGCAAGACAAGCATGTTAACTAGTATGGTATAAGCACATAGGAAATTGGCACTAGTAAGAGTGTGTTAGACATGATGTATGCTCTAGAGGCAATTAGGGTGATATATCTTTATCAGTTTATAATGTACAAACAATTTCAGATTATTGTTATCAATAATAAAGCATCTTTGTTATTTATCGATGATTAATTCTAAATTGTGTATCTCACTAGAAAGCGCATATGATCATCTAGAGTTATCGGGGTTCCATGTCAGTTTGGAACACTAAGACTAAAGGTTCTCGAATAGGAAGCCAAGTTTAGGTGAACTTTTATCGGCTCTATACTTCAAGATCATATGATGTCACACACTTTATGTCTTTATCGGATTAAATAAAGAACATTTAGACGAGTCAATACTAAGAATAAAAGGGAGAGTCAAACTCAATTTGGATGGACCATATTATGGTAGGACCAACAAGTTGGAAAGAAAGTGGAGAAATCAAACTTGAGTTCCACAAGTGGATCTTGCGAAAATTCTTGCAAGAGTCTGTAAGGAAAACCTGCGCAAGTGTGAGAAGTGCTCATAGGCTTGTAAGCGCTTACAAGAAGGCCCATAAGAAGGCCTCATAAGCGTTGTCAGTGCATGCAGAGGCCCGAGGGGCTAGCCGCAAGGCCATGCTACAACAGGCTTGTGAGATTTCACATAAGGCCACATAGGCAAGGCAAGCCCATGTGGTGAGCTTGCCTTGTGCAGTAAGCAGCCACATGAGAAATCTCTTGCAACAGCCCTAATAGGTTTGCAAACCCATTCGGGGGAGCATTTTCATTCCCCCTTTGGCTATAAATAGCTTTCTCCTAACCTCCTTACAAACCACTTAAGCTTAGCCTTTCCTTTTAAGTTTGGATTTCTTTTTCTTCGAGAGTGTTTTCGAGATCCACCACGAGTTTCTCCTCTTTCGTAATAATTATTTTTAAGGCTTATTCATATTTTGAAAATAGCATTCTAAGTTATATTTTTAGGTTGGTCTATGAGCAGTTTAGTAGTTGCTTATTGACTAACGAGTTCTTCCTCTACATGAGGTTTTGGTCGGTTGGGGTCCATGTGTCATATGGCCATCCTGGTTTGGATGCTTGGGCTAAGAGAGTGTTGTCCAACTATTCTATGGGAGCGCCACACTAAAGGGAAAGGCACGCATCAACTTGCAATGCTCTTAACTTAGATTCTAGGTTCGTTTTATTTATTTTTGTAAACTTATTAGCCTCTATGGAATGTTTCAACTTAAATTATATCAATCAAGACATGCTTAAGATATCCTTAAGGTTTACTTTTAAGTTCTGAAATTCAACCGTACAAGTTCACATGTTCAATTATTGCCTTAATTAACCATCAAATGAGCCATCCAACTTTCATCTCATTGATTGAAACCAAGAAGTTTGAAGATGCATAAGGAAATGACTTCTAGATGATCACGATGTAAGAGGAATTGAATCAATTCAAATGCAATGAAGTTTGGGATCATGCTCATAAGCCTAAAGGGAATTAAATCATCAACACCGAATGGGTTTTCAAGAACAAGCTTGATGAAGATGGTGTTGTTATTAGGATCAAGGCCAGACTTGTTACTCAAGGCTATAACTAGTAACAAGGAATCGACTATGATGAAAGTTGTGCACCAGTAGCCCAACTTGAAGCAATTAGGATTCTCTATACTTTTGCATCCCATATGAACTTCAAGTTTATTCAAATGGATGTGAATAGTCCTTTCCTAAATTACTTCATTCACGAGGAAGTTTATGTGTGCCAACCAGTAGGCTTTAAAGATGCTAAGAATCTATAGCACGTATGCAAATTGAAGAAGGCTCAATATTCATTAAAGCAAGGTTAGAAAGCTTGCAAGGGCAACATACCCTGCACTTAAATCGAATGATGAGTTAGATGCAGCAATAAACTAAGTACTACTGATTGAGGAACTAACGGTTAGTGCTAAGAAGAAGAAGGCTTCAATGCCTTAGTTTGAGGAGCACAAAAGTATTCCCTCATAATTCATATACTCTGAGGAATTCGAGTGCATCTAGGGAAGCTTGTTAACTATTAGAAACCATCTCACCATGGAGGGTGCAAAGAACCTAGTTGATAAAATGGCAACCATCCTCAAGATGACGGATTCTGCAAATCAACTGAATGTAGCTATCTTTGCTATCCTCACCTCCAATGTCATCGCCAATGTAGTGGCTGGAAGAGTAAAGGGTAGTGTTGACAATGCAACTCTACAGCTCAGCAACATCAATTTTATGCTAGTGAACCAGATGACTTAGTTTCATAAGTTTGGTCAGGAACAAGCTACAATGGGGAAGATGTCAGATGTGTTGTTGCCATAATACAAGAAGCTTGATAAGGTGGTCAAGAAAGTGGCTAAGCATGTTGTGAACTTAACAGAATTGGAAAAAAATTTCAACACTACTTGCATTGTTTTCAAGGAAAATATGGAGAACATGGTCAAAGAATCACTGAAGACGGTGATCTCTGCTATGGGAAAGCTATTTCAAGAATCAAGTTCTTTAGTGGATCCTAAAAAAGGGTTCATGTATATCTGCTATTTCTGATCTTTGATAGGTGTCTATTTGTATGTTACCCTAAAGAAACTATGGGTTAAACCTTTTATGATCCCGAGGAATAAAAGGTACTTATATCTAGGAATGCTTAGTTCCTTGAGAAGGAACACATACTTGAGAAAGATAGTGGGAGCAATCTCGAGCAAGGCGCTTAAGAGGATCAAACAGACAATCAACTAATTATTTCTACACTTGTTACACAAGAAAGTGTAACCATAGAACTGCCTATTATAACACTACATTGTATGGATCAGGTTGGGCTCCAATAATTCTCGAGTGATACAGTTATTTCATCATTGATGATAAGCACATCTTCCTTATAAAAGATGATGAGCACAAGACTTACATGGAGGTAATGGAAGGCTCAAAGTCTGACAAATGGTTTACAGTCATGAAGTAAGAGATGCACTCCATATATGAAAATCAAACTTGGAGCATGGTTGATGCTCCTAGTGGTGTTCAATCCATCAAATGCAAATGGGATTTTAAGAAGAAATGACAAGGATGTAATGTGACTGCCTATAAAGTAAGGCTAGTTGCAAAATGTTTCAATCAAAAGGAAAGCATTGACAATGATGAAACCTTTTCACTAGTAGCCAAGCTTAACTACATCATGATTCTTCTTGCCATAGCTACTCATAACGATTATAAAATCTGACAGATGGATGTGTAAACCACGTTCCTCAATGAGAACCTTGATTGCGATGCATACATGATACAACTCGAAGTCTTTACATCCTAAGATTGCTCAATGGTATGTAAGTTGCAAAGGTTCATTTATGGACTTAAGCAAACATTAAGGAATTGGAATATGAGGTTTGATGAAACAATCCAAGAAATTTGTTTTATGTGAAATGTTAATGAGCCTATTGTATATAAGAAGGTTAGTAGGAGTGTGATCTCCTTGTTTTATATGTTGATGACATATTGCTGATAGGAAATAATGTTCCTTTTCTTCAGATAGTAAAGTCTTTGTTGTCAAAAAAGTTCTCCATGAAAGAACTTGGAGAAGAAGCTTCTATACGTGGTATAAATATCTAACGTGATAGATCTAGACGGCTGCTAGGTCTTCCTCAAAGTACATACATAGAGAAGATTTTAGCTTGATTTAACCTTGAGAAGTCAAGAAAGGGTTATCTCTCAATGTCTCATGGGATTAACCTTTCTAAATTTGATTGTCCGAGAACACAAGAGGAGTGACTGCGTATGAATGGAATACCCTATGTTTCGGTTATGGGATCCATCATGTATGCTATGGCATGCACTCAGCTTGACGCCTCACATGTGTTGAGTGTCATGAGCAAATTTTAATTTGATCAAGGTGAGAAGCATTGGATGGCCATTAAAACTATACACAAGTACTTACGATGGACTAAGGATATGTTTTCAATTTATGGAGAAAGTCATCTCACTGTGAAGGGATACATTGATTGGAGTTTTTAATAAGACAAGGATGATTAGAAGCCTCAGTTAGGTTATGTGTTTATGTTAAATGGAGAGGAAGTTTCTTGGAAAAGTTTCAAACAAGATATGATTGTTGAATTAATCACTAAATCTTAGTATAAAACTTCTTCTCAAGAAGCTAAGCAAGCTGTCTATCTTAAAGGGTTTATTGGTGATCCTGATGTTGCGTCTAACATTTTAAATCTAATAGTGGTATATTATGATAAAAATGGGGCTATTACTTAGGCAAAGGAACAACTATCTCATTAGAAAATTGGACATGTACTCACAAAGTACCATCTCATTCACAAGATAGTGGCTAGAAAATATATAATCTTAGAATACATCCCTATGGATCGGAATCTAGTGGTTCAACTAACGAAGCCATTGACTTAGGTTAAGCATGAATAGCAAGTTAACTAGTATGGTATGAAGCACATGGGCAATTGGCTATAGTGTAAGTGAGAGTGTGTTAGACATGATGTATGCTCGAGAGGTAATTATTTCGATATATATTAATTAGTTTATAATGTACATATAATTTCATATTATTGTTATCAATAATAAAGCACTTTTATTATTTATCGATGATTATTTCTAAATTGTGTATCTCACTAGAAAGCCCATTTGATCGTCTAGGGTTATCAGGCTCCATATAAGTCTAGAACACTGAGCCTAAAGGTTCTCAAATAGGAAGCTAAGTTTAGGTTAAATTCTATTGGCTCTATTCTTCAAGATCATATTAGGTCACATGCTTTAGGTCTTTATCGGAGTAAATAAAGAACATATAGACGGGTCTATACTAAGAATTAAAGGGAGAGTCAAACCTAATTTGGATGGACCATATTATGGTATGAGTAACATGTTGGAAAGAAAGTGGAAAAATCAAAATTGAGTACCGCAAGTGGATCTTACAATAGTCCGCAAGGAAAACCTACACGAGCTCTTGAAGTGCTCCTGGGCTTGCAAGCAATTGCTATAAAGCCCACAAGCAGGCCTCACAAGCGCTACTAGTGCTTGCGGAAGCCTCACAAGCGCTGCTAGTTCTACAGCAGGCTTGTGAGATTTCTCATAAGGCCGCATAGGCAAGGCAAGCCCTTGCAGTGGGCTTGCCTTGTGAGGTAAGCTGTTGCATGAGAAATCTCATGCAGCCGCCCTCATAGGCTTGCAAACCTGTGTGAGGGAGCATTTTTGTTCCCCCTTAGGCCATAAATAGCCTTCTCCTCACCTCCTTTCAAATCATTTAAGCTCAACATTTCCTTTTGAGTTTGAATTTCTTTTCTTCCCGAGTTTTGCAAGATCCTTCATGACTTTCTCCTCTTTCGCAATAATTTTTTAAAAGGCTTATTCATATTTTCAAAAGAGCATTCTAAGTTATATTTTCATGTTTGTCTATGAGCAGTCTAGTAATTGCATGTTTACAAATGAGTTCTTTCTCTAAATGAGGTTTTGGTCGATTTCGGTCCGTGTGGACTAATCATAGAGGCCATCCTGGTTTGGATGCTTATGCTAAGAGAGTGTTGTTAAACTGTTTTATGGGAGTGCCACACCAAAGGGAAAGGCACGCATCAACTGGTAATGCTCTTAATTTAGATTCTAGGTTTGTTTTATTAATTTTTGTAAACCTATTAGCATCTACGGAATGTTTTAACTTAAATTATATCAATAAGGACATGCTTAGGAAATCCTTAAGGTTTACTTTTAAGTTTTGAAATTCCACCGTGCAAGTTCACATGTTCAATTATTGCCTTAATCAACCATTAGGTGGGCCATCCAACTTTCATTAGATGAGCCATCCAACTTGGAGATGCAGAAGGAGATAACTTCTTGATGATTACAATGTAAGAGCAATCGAATCAAGTCAAACATAATTAAGTTTGGGATAATGTTCCTAAGCCTAAAGGGAATTAAATAATTGGTACCAAATTTATTTTCAAGAATAAGATTGATGAAGATGGTGTTGTTGCTAGGATCAAGGCTAGACTTGTTGCTTAAGGCTACAACTAGTAAGAAGGAATCGACCATGATTAGAGTCGTGCACTAGTAGCCCAACTTGAAGCAATTTGAAATCTCTATGCTTTTGCATCCCATATGAACTTCAAGTTTATTGAAATTGATTTGAAGAGTCCTATCCTAAATTGATTCATTCAAGAGGAAGTTTATGTGTTCCAACCCCTAGGCTTGAAAGATGTGAACAATCTAGAGCTCGTCTACAAATTAAAAAAGGCTCTATATGGATTTAAGCAAGAATCTTGTGCTTATTATGAGAGTCTAATTAACTTCTATTGGTCAGTAATCTAGCTAATAACAACAGCAATGGGGGGGTGAATGCGTAGACTGGGTTACTTTTTTAACCTTTTTCGATTTAAGTTAACTCAGTATGGTTTTTATATACGTACTAAGTATGCATTCTAAGTGCGATATAAAAATGTATAAATTGCTCAGCTCACCTAGCACTGTTTATCATCAACCTTTAACTGAGTAAAGATTACACAATACGAGTTGGATAAAAAGAAAATAAATGATATGAGAGAGATGAATGAGCAAGAAGCTGATGAAGCTAATTACTTAGAGTTAGAATGATTACACCTGAGATTTTATCTTGGTTCAGCCCCTAGCCTACAGCCAATCCCCGGATACCGTCTCTGACCTTTACATTTCTTTAATAGGCAGAGAAGCCTTTACAGTGGATAGACTCTATTACAAAAAGTTCCTCCTTTCTAACTACCGCTCAAACTCAGTTTGGGTACCCTTCCCAAACTAACACTCAAGATTAATAAGATATAGTGGACTGAATTCAACTTATAATATGTTGAATCCTTACAAGTTTAATCTTATGAGTGACTCTCTCTATTACAAACTAATAAATCTATAGATTGTTTGCAGATTACTTATTGATGAAGATTTTCACAAGGTTTTGCTCTTAGGAAATTCACAATGATTCACTAAGTTTGAACGTCTGCTTCAGTTTTCTATTTATACTATAGATTTCTTAGAAGTAGCCATTGCAAACTTTGAGGATATCGTAGATCTTCAATTTCTCATTTCAATTAATCCTTCGAATATTCCTGTTGGAGATAGATTTTAGGACATTTAGAAATAGGAATGGAACATTGTGGTGCGATTTGTTTCCATTTCCAAATTCTATTTTTTCCTCAAGCAATCTGGATGTTTGAGAGATTTGCGCTTCAAGTAACATGGCATCGTTCCATTGGATGAGTTTGATAACATTGTGAGATATGCGCAAAGAACTTTGATATGCGACATAATTCACATCCTTATTCTCTAATTCTAATTTGGAATATCTAACACTTTGTATAGCCATGTTTAATGTTGTGAGGACCACAGGAATCTCTATTAATTTCAGTATCTTTTTCTTCTGTAATATAACAAAAGAATATTCTATTCCTTCACAGACATGGTTAGTAGTATATGTGTCATGATAATTATTAGTACCGAAAAAAAAAATTACTTTTGGATAAGTAAAACTGTAAATCAGCATGAGTTGAGTGATGATAACTTAAACTATATAGTACTCAGTGCACACTTGGCTTTGCCTACACTAAGTAAATGTATTTTTAGTGTTCAATTAACTTTTACTTTCCCATATTAATTGCTATCACCAAAACTTTTGAGTACTATGAGGTACTATTAACTTGGGTTCTACAATCTCACCCATTTTCGACAGATAGCAAACTAAATAGTAGAAGAAGATAATTGATATAGTTTTGAGTTATCAGATTACCTGTAAGCAAAGTAAGAGTTCCCTTTCATTGAGTGACTTTCCTTGGTCGGCTTAAGCTCCCCCACAATGAGTGAGTCTTTTCTTCAAGCAGCTCAACTCCCCCATAAGAATTTCTTTTTTGATTTGGGATTTTGTCTTACATTTTCTTATCTTCAGTTTCTCATATATTTTCCTTCATAGTTATGTTAGATATACAACGTAAAATTTACTTCGCTATAGAAGTTAAGAAGATCTTAACATGTGGTTTTCACCTCAAACTCCTCAAAGTAAAGAGAATCACTGGGCACACTTGTGTGCTATTCGAATTTTGACAATTTTGCCATGGGCTTAGAAGATAAGTCCATTAAATCTTGAGTTAGTAGCTTTTTGCTTACTGCTCCATCTAACTTAGCATTAGTACTGAGCCCTGGAAATTGTTTTCCAGCCAACTCATGGATCTGAGTGATGAAAGATGTTTCAGCCATTTCTGGCTTTTTGTTAGATTCAAGTGCTTCATGGGCTGTAAAATTTTCCTTAGCAGCCTGATCACTTGTGTTTCCCTACTGAGCGTAGTTCTCAGTATTGGGAACTTCCCTAACTAGATGGGGTAAGGGGGTAGTTGATGGGTTTGAAGAAGTGGTAGGTGTATTTAAAGAAGAAGGAATTGGTTTGAGAGGAATAGAAGGTTCAGTGGCTTGAGAATGAAATTGTTGGGAATGTATATGAGATGAGGTTGGAGTGTTATGTACTAGAGAGGGAAAGGGATTTTGAGTGTTAAAGGGTGAAGAGATATGGATGCTAGGTGATTTCTTAGATGAGGAGGTGGAAGAAGAAGAAGAAGAAGAAGAAGAAGAAGAAATTTTCTATGTATCAAGATCTACAGGAGTGGAACCTAAGAGGTTGATAGAATTTAAGGGTGAAGGATTTACATAAGAAGTAGAAGGGGTAGGAATTTTATTTACCTTTAGGTTAGCCGTTTGATCCTAGGATGGATCAGCTTAAGGTTGCTCATGCTGAGGAGCAGATTCCTCAAAAGGAGTGAAAATGGGTGTGGGGATGCTAGATTCCTGAGGATCAGATTCCTTAGTAATGGGATTGATGGAGTCCCTAGCACCTTCCTTGCTTCTCACCACCTGCATAATTCTGAGCAGTGGCCTTGTAGTGGAGGAGTACTTACGCTGAGTGCCCTTCATCTTGGCATATAATCCTTCCAAGTTCTTAGCTGCATTGGACACATCCTGATCCTCTGCCTTATATTTCTTGGCCTCGTCCTACACCTTGGTAGATTCTGAGACTACCAATTTGCACTTTCTTTTTGGGCAAGGATTCACTGGCCTCCACTTCATCCTCTTTCTCCTTAGCTAGCTCAGCTTCCATTTTTGCCTCTGCTTCTCTTTGAATGTGTGTTTTTACAATCATCCTCCTTCACTAGTGCTGAGAAGGAGCTTCATTGGACTTGGCTGGACTCTTCCCCTTGGCCTTAGAGGAAGCAATCTTCTATGCTGAGGAGGAGGTGGCAGAAATCTTCTTAAAGATGGTTGAGATAGGTGCATTATGAGAGCTGGATTCTTCTCTGAATTCTACCATAAAAGGATCTTCCTCCTCCTTACTGATGTCCATAAGTACTACTATCGGTATGCACTTCTGCTTTTGCTTTTGTTGTACCATGGTGTACCTAGCATGCACTTGGTTGTAGGTTAACTTGCTGAAGTGATACATGTTTAGCTTCTTCTTCACTAGTAGAATCGATCTACCGATCTCCCCCAAAAACTCACCCAAGTTGACTTTCACGGCACTCATTATTTATATATGAGGTAACCATAGTGATAGAAGGTAGAGATTATCCGTAAACAAGAACTTAAACCGTTACTTAAAGGCTTTGACGGTGTTGACCACGTGTCCTCTCATACTTGATTTTCAATACTTAGCCAAAAATTCTGATGAATTCTATCTTCTTCATCACTGTGGATTACTCATACGGATAAATTCCCTTAGCGTACTGAATTGTTCCTTTGGTAAAGGTTTGGTGAAGATGTTAGCACGATGCTTATCTGTTGGAACATATTTAACTTTTACATCTCCTTGTAGTACATGATCTTTGATGAAGTGATGCCTGATGTTGACATGCTTCATTCTTCCATGCTGGACTGGATTTTTAGATAAATCAATTACACTCTTGTTGTCGCACATGACTTCGAGATCATTTGACTTAATTCCATAATCTTCCAATTGTTGTTTTATCTAAAGGAGTTGAGCTACGCAACTTCTTACGGCCATGTACTCAGCTTCAGTTGTACTTAGCACAACTAAAGTTTGCTTCTTGGTGTACCAAGAGACAAGACATTCTATAAGGAAGTGGCATCCTCCTGTTGTACTTTTCCTATCCAGCTTATCCCTTCCATAGTCTGCATTTGTGAATCCCCTAGGAGTGAAATCTAAACTATTGGAATACCATGGACCTACTTCAATTAACCCTTGCATGTACTTGAGAATCCTCTTCACAGTTGCTAAATGAGATTCTCTAGGATCAGCTTGGTAGCGAGCACAGTAGCATACAGCATACTGTATGTCTGGTCTACAAGTGGTTAATTAAAGAAGAGAACCAATGATTCCTCTGTACAGTTTACTAGCTACTAAATTTCTAACCTCATCTTTACTTAAAATTGTGTTAGTGGCCTTGGGAGTGGACATAGACTTTGAGTTTACCATGTAGAATTCTTTAGAACCTATTTTGCATATTTAGACTGGTTGATGAAAATGCCATCTTCTGTTTGTTTGATTTGAAGACCTAGAAAGAAGTTCAATTCTCCCATCATAGACATTTCAAACTCACTCTTCATCTGCTTGCTAAATTACATACACATCATTTCATCAGTTACTCCAAATATAATATCATCAGCGTATATCTTGACTAGCAACATATCTTCTTTTCTTCTCCTGATGAACAGAGTTGTATCTGCTTTTCCTCTTTCATAGCCTCAACTGATTAGGAAATTATTAAGCCTCTCATACCATGCTCTTGGGGCTTGCTTCAATCCATAGAGGGCTTTCTTCAGTTTGAAAACGTGCCCTGGATTTTTCTCATCTTCAAATCCTAGAGGCTGGCGAACATATACTTCTTCTTAAATGAATCCATTTAAGAAAGCTCTTTTAACATCCATTTAAAATAGTTTGAAATTCATATGGGATGTAAAAGCACAAAGGATTCGAATGGCTTCAAGTTTGGGTATTGGAGCATAGGTTTCATCATAGTCAATGCCTTCCTGTTGAGTGTAGCCTTGAGCGACAAGTCTGGCCTTATTCCTGATAATAGTGCCATCTTCATCAAGCTTGTTCTTAAAGACCCATTTGTGCCAATAATTGATTTTTCTTTAGGCTTAGGAACAAGAACCCAGACATCATTACATTTAAACTTATCTAGTTCCTCTTACATTGCGATCATCCAATAGTCAACTCCTTCTGCATCTTTAAACTTCTTGGGTTCGATCAATCATATGTATGCTAGATAACTCATACGGCTTAGCTATCCTCTTATCATTACTCGATTTTGAACATCATCGACTACACTGTTAAGCGAATGGTTGCGATGGGCTTTAATATCACTTGGAAGACTCGGATTAGCTGTTGGAGGATCGATAATTGGATGCTAAGGTGGTGGTTGATCTTCGCCATCGTTAAAGTTGATTGAAAGATCGTCATCATCATCTTTAGTTTCCTCATCTGAGTTGGGTAGGTCAGCTTGTGGCTTGCTAAGTTGATTTGAGAACTGAGTAGTTTCCTCTTCTTCTTTGTTTGGACATCTTTCTACAATGTTAGTTTCATTTAAATCTACATGCATAGACTCCTCTAAAAGGCTAGTTCGCTTGACATATATTCTATATGCCCTATTGTTAGTTGAGTATCCTAAAAAGATACCTTCATAAGACTTAGGATCAAACTTTCCTATATCTGAGATAACAAATCTTAGGCTTGCACCCTTGCCAAAGCTTGTAGGGGATTTTCTCAAGAGTTGGGTGAATTAAAACCTGATTCAAGATATAACATGCTGTGTTAACAGCTTCTCCCCAAAAGTATTTATGTAGATTGTGATCACTCAGCATGGATCTAGCCATTTCAACTGTGGTCCTATTCTTCCTTTCCACAACCCCAATTTGTTGAGGAGTATAAGGAGAGGAGAAGTTGTGCTTAATGCCATGCGCTGGAATTCTCAAATTCATGCCCATGATCACTTCAGATTCTATGGATTTTAGCTCCTAGTTCATTCATTATCCGATTACAGAGCTTGATAAATGATTCATAAGTCTCATCTTTACTACTCAGTAAGACTACCCATGTGAATCTCATGAAGTTATCTACAAATAATAGATTGAATCTCTTACTACCCAAACTCATTGGTTGAATTGGGCCAAAGAGGTTTAGGTCTAGTAACTCCAATTGTCACTTAGTTACTACGTGATTTATAGATCAAAACGGTTTCTTAACTTGCTTCCCGCTACCAAGTAGAGCAAAGTTTATCCTTTTTAAAACTGATGCTGGGTAATCCCACACCTAATTGCTCTTTGGCCAGTTTGGATAGAATGTTCATATTGATATGACCCAACCTTTTGTGCCATAGCATTGCATTATCCTCCTTAGATAGAAGACACACATTAGTGGAGACAGGGGATAAATCATCCATATAAACATTATTGGTTCTAGGAGCAAAGAGTATGGTTGAGCTAGTCTTACTATCAAATACTGAACATCCTGTTGAGTCGAAAATAACCTTCAAGCCTTTGTCGCAGAGCTGGGCTACACTAAGCAGGTCAAACTTTAGTCCTTTGACTAGAGACACATCTTCGATTGAGGGAGAGATGCTAACAGTTCCGCAACCTACAATCTTACCTTTCTGGTTGTCTCCAAAACTGACACTTCCATTTCTCTTGTGTTCAAATGAGATGAAATGGCTTTCATCTCCTATCATATACCTTGAGAATCCGCTATCCAGATACCACATTTGAGAGTCATCAACGGATCTAAGGCTCACCTGCAAAACCTTTAAGATTTCTTAGGTACCCATGCTTTTGAGCTGGGTCCTCCTTTGTTAGGAGCACTTATGTTTGTCTAATCATATTCATCATAATAACCATTTTTATGTCTACACATTACTATGACATGTCTAGCATTCCCATAAAAATTGCACACTGTTTTTGCCTTGGGCTGGCTCACTTTCTTCTATTTACAGGAATTTTTCCTCTTTGATTGTGAGTTTGGTTATTCAGAATTTTATTATTTGCTGGAGGAGGAACCACTTTCTTCTTTAATGATGATATCTCAGCAGTCAACTCATTTAATTTCTTAGTGAGCTTGCTGATAGCACAATCTTGATATTCAACCTTTTCTTGAAGAAAACGGATATTAAGCGATAAGGAAGTATTAGCATCTTCCAGATAGTCGCTTCTCTGAAATATCAGTTTGATGTTTTTCATTGATTTATTTGTCAATTTCATAACATCAAAGAGAGCATGGGCAAATTCTTCAATTGACAAAGGAATTTCAGAATGTACCTCAGTTTGATGGGTTTTTTCTGTATCATGCTCAGCTTCAAAGTTGATAGAGGAAAAATTTCTACCAAAGAAAGATGTTCAGCTTTCACCTTGACTTTCGATAGCCATCAAGCATAGATAGGCTAAATCAGTGGCTTCTTCATTAGAGGATGAAGATTCTTCTGAATTAGTCCAAGTAGCAACAAGAGCTTCATTCTTCTTGTAGAATCTCTTCATGAATTTGTCCTTCTTTGCCTTCGGATAGCTTGGCTAGATGTGGCCTTTCTATCCACACCTAAATCACTTAATGTCCTTATTAAGCTCTTTCCTTAGTTCTTCCTCAGGTCCACGTCACTACTAAGTTGACTTGATTTTATTGGGAAACTTCTTCTTGTTGTTGAACTTCCCATCATTCTTTATAAAGCATTTGAAGCGCCTTGTAAGAAGGGCCATTTCTTCATCAAAGTCATAGCTGGTGGACTTGTCAGATGAGTCTACTTTGAGAACAATGGCTTTACCTTCCTTGCCCCAATTTCTCTTGGAGTTATCTGAGTACTTTCTTAATGACATCTCAGCTCATCATAGCTGTAGGTCTTAAGTTCATGAGCTTCCTCTATTGCGCTCTTCTTGGAATCCCACTTTACTATGAGAATGTGAAGAATTTTCTTGACCGGCTCTTCCTCGCTGAACTCCTTTCCTTGTCATTTTAGTTAATTGACAATATTAATGAACCGGGTATTCATACTCTGAATACCTTCATTGGTAGCCATCAAGAACATCTCATACTCTCTTAGCATGAGATTTATCTTCAACTCCTTGACCTTGTCTGTCCCCTCGTAGGTAATCTCTAGCTTCTTTCAGATTTCCTATGCTATTTCACATCATGAGACCCTGTTAAATTGTATAAGATCAAGCGCAAAATGTAAGAAATTAATAGCTGTGGCATTCTCTTTGAGAAGCCTTAGATCAACGTCATTGCAGTCCTCTAGATCTACAGGTACACGCACACTATTCCTGACCTCAATAGGAACTCTAGAGCCAAGCTCAATTGTGAGCCAGGCCTTCATATTTTCAAACTAGATGAAGTTCTTCATATGATTCTTTCAGAATGTTTAGTGATTACCATCAAATAGAGGAGGTCTGGTAACAGACATTCCATCCTTTAAAAGAACTGTCTAATCAGAACCTGATCCGAAGTTATTGTATGCCATTTAAGGATCTGACTCAATACGATTAGCCTTAAAGTTGAACAACTACTCTGATACCACTTGTTGGTCCGTAAACTAGCTATTAGCAACAGTAGAGGGGGGTGAATGACTAAATTGGGTTACTTTTTTGACCTTTTTTTATTTAAGTTAACTCAGTATGGTTTTTATATGGGTGCTGAGTATACGTGTTGAGTGCGATATAAAATCTCGTATAAACTACTCATCTCAGCTGGCATAGTTTATCTTCAACCTTTAACTAAGTAAAGATTACTCAGTACGAGTTGGATAAAAAGCAAATAAATGATATGAGAGAGATGAATGAGCAAGAAGCTGATGATTCTAATCGGTTAGAGTTAGAACGATTACACTTGATATTTTATCCTTGTTTGGCCCCTAGCCTACCTCCATTCCCCGGATACTGTCTCCGAGTTTTAATCCACTAGTGGTTCGTTCCTTCAATAGGTGGAGAAGCCTTTACAGTGGGTAGACAATTCCTCCTTTCTAACTACCGCTCAAACTCAGTTTGGGTACTCTTCCCAAATTGACACTCAAGATTAAGAAGATATAGCGAACTGAATTCAACATATAATACATTAAATCCTTACTAGGTTAATCTAATGAGTGATTCTCTCTATTTCAACTTGATAAATTTATAGACTGTTTGCAGATTGCTTATTGATAAATTTCATAAAATCAGAGAAGATTTTCACAAGGTTTTTCTCTTAGGAAATTCAAGGTGATTCATAAAGTTTGAACATCTGCTTTAGTCTTCTATTTATACTATAAATTTCTAAGAAGTAACCATTGCAAACTTTGAGGATATCACAGATCTTAAATTTCTCATTTCAATTAATCTTTCAAATCTTCCAATTACAAATAGATTTCAGGATTTTAAAAATAGGAATTAAACATTGTAGTGTGATTAGTTTCCATTTCCAAATTCTCATTTTTCTTCAAGCAATCTGGATCTTTGAGAGATTTGTGCTTCAAGCAACGTGGCATCTTTCCATTGGATGACTTTGATAATGTTGCGAGATATGCACGAAGATCTTTGATACATGGTGTAATTTATGGGATCATTCCTTATTCTCTAATTCTAATGAGGAATTTCTAACATTTTATACAGTCACGTTTAATGTTGTGAGGACCACACGAATCTCTATTAATTTCAGCATCTTTTTCTCTTGAAATATAACAAAGGAATATTCTGTTCCTTCACAGACGTGGTTAGTAGCATATGTGTCATGATAATTATTAGCTCCGCAAAAACAATTATTTTGGATAAGTAAAATTGTGACACAACATGAGCTGAGTGATGATAACTTAAACTATATAGTACTCAATACACACTTGGCTTTTCCGACACTGAGTATAAGTATTCTGACCAAAATTTTTAAGTACTGTGAGGTGCTATTAACTTGGGTTCTACAACTTCTTACTTACCAAAGGGTACGAAAGAGGTAAAACAAATACAACTCTGTTCTTAAAGCGAGAAAAGAGGATGTGTTGCTAGATCAATTGTATGAGCATGAAATCTTATTTGAATCAACCGATGAAAGACTTTGCAAAGTGTTTAGCAAGATAAGAACTAGTTTGAAATGACAATGATGGGAGAACTCAACTTTTTCCTTGGATTGCAAATCAAGCAAAGTGATGATGGAATCTTCATTATCGAAGCTAAAAATGGTAAAGAAATCTTGAAGAAGTTTGACATGGAGCATTCAAAGCCAATATCCACTAACATAATATTGAGCAAGGGTGAAGCTAATAAGCCTATAGATAGTAAGTTCTATAGAGGTATTATTGGTTTTCTCCTTTACTTAACATTTGGTAGGATTGATATTCAATACTCTCTATGTTATTGCATGCGTTATCAAGCCGACTCTTGGGGGTCTCACTAAAAAACTATTAAGAGAAATCTCCAGTATTGGCAAGGTTCTATTGATGTACGTATGTGGTATCACAATAGCTCAGATTTCATTAAAAGAGGATACACAATGCAATTTATTGAAGGGATAAGCTGTTAGACCTTTTGTATGCCTTAGAGGCAATTAGGGTGATATATCTTTATTAGTTTATAATGTACAAATAGCTTCAGATTATTGTTATCAATAATAAGGCATATTTGTTATTTATCAATGATTCTTTCTAAATTATGTATCTCACTGTATTGTATATATGCTATTATGTATATGTATATGTTCATTGATAAGACAAAGTCCATGACTATTTAAGAGCATGAAAGTATAAGGACATAGTGGGAGCTATGTTGTGAGAGAGCTACACACACGTGTTACAATATCCCAAGTAATGGTTTCATTATGAGCAAACATCAATGAAACGGAAAGACTAGCATGTGTACGCTTACTCCTTGGATTTTATCCAAGAACGCGATCTCCCAAGCTCAAGGTGGTACCTTGAGTTAACACATGAATGTATTCGGTTAATATATTGGAAACTGCTCTAAGACAAACACTTGGAAATAAATATACCCATGGGTTGGTGTCATGTCTTATTATAATAATAATACAAGTACCCAAACTAAGTTGAGTGGTAGTTAGAAAGGAAGGTACTTTCTATAAAAGTGTGTCTACCCACTGTAAAGGTTGCTCTGCCTAAGTAAGGAACGAACACTAGTGGATTAAAGCTTGGAAAAGGTATCCGGGGATAGAAGGTAGGCTCGGGGCTAAACGAGGATAAAATTCATGTGTTGAAGTTCTGAATATGTGCTTTAAGCTTTTACTCGTGTCTTGGTCATCCATCATTTTATCTCTGCTATGTGATTTTCTTGAAAAACCAATCCTAAGCTGAGTCGAGTACTCAACAATAGATTGTAGCTAAACTATGCCAGTGAAGCTAAGCAGTTTATACATTTTTTATATTACAACTTAGCTCGCATATAAAAACATAACTTGGCAAAATAGAATTTTAAAAAACATAAAAGGTAACCATGATACGGATTCACCCCCCTTCTATGGTTGTTTACAAGCCGTCTAAGGACCAACAAGTGGTATTAGAGGAGTTGCTCAACTTTTAGATTAATAATCTTTGAGTTAAGATCAATAAATGGCTTATAACAACTATGGTTCCGGTTCTAGTCAAGTAGTTCTCCTTAAAGAGGTAATGTCTGTTACGTGACCACCCTTATTTGATGGTAATCACTATACTTTCTGAAAAAATCACATGAAAAATTTCATCCAGTCACAAAGCATGCAGGCTTGGCTCGCTATCGAACTTGGACCTAGAGTTCCCACAGTCGTGAGGAATGGATTGTGAGTTCTAGTAGATATAGAGGACTATGACGATGCTAATCTAAGGCTTCACAAAGAGAATTCCACATTGATAAATTACTTACATTATGCACTAAATCATACTAAGTTTAACAGGGTTTCAAAATGCAAGACAAGACAAGAAATCTAGAAGAAACTGGAGATTACCTATGAGGGGACCGATAAGGTCAAGGAGTCAAAGATTAATCTCATGTTGAGGGAGTATGAGCTATTCTCCATGGGCACCAGCAAGAGTATTCAAAGTATGAATACCAGGTTCATTAACATTTTTAATGAATTGAAGAGTTTGGGGAAGGAGTTCACTAATGATGAGCTCAAAAAGAAGATTTTACGCACTCTTACTCTAGAGTGAGACTCCAAGAAGAGCATTACCGATGAGGCTCATTACCTAAAGACCTATATCTATGATGAGCTGATAGGCACCTTTGTGAGTCATGAGATCTCTTTGAGGAAGCATTCTAATGTCTCCAAGAGGAGTCAAGGCAAGGAGAGAGAGGGAAAAGCCATTTTCTTGAAAGTTGATTCATCTTATGAGTCCACTAGCTGCGACTCTGATGAGCAAATGGCCCTTCTAATAGGCATTTCAAACGATTCATTAAGAAGGTGAGAAGTTCATTAAGAAGAAGTTTCCCACTAAAACCAAGTCAACTTATTACCGATATGGAGCTGAGGAAGGACCCAAGAAGGAGCACAATAAAGATATCAAATGCTTTGGCTATGGTTAGAAAAGCCATATTCAATCCATCTATCCTAAGTCAAAGAAGGATAGATTCAAGAGGATGTTCTCTAGGAAAAATGAGGAACTTGTAACCACCTAGAGTGATTTAGAAGAATCCTCATCATTTGATGAGGAAGCAACTTATTCAACCAACATCTATCTAATGGCCATTGAAGATTGAATGGGCGAATGCTCAACATCTACCTTCGGTAGAGATCAATCCGCTATTGACTCTGAAGTTGAGCGCAATAAGGGAAAGGCTCCTGAAGTTGAGGTACATCCTGAAATTCCCTTATCTATGGAAGAGTTCACCTATGTTGTCTTTGATGTTATGAATTTGACTAATAATTCAATGAAGAACATCAAGGAGCTAGTGAGGAGAAGTGAAGATCTAGAAGACATTATTACTTCCTTATCTCTTGATATCCACTTTCTTCAAGAAAAACCTGAGTATTAAGACTATTCCAACAGCAAGCTCACTAAGCAATTAGATGAGTTGACTGCTGAGGTAACAGCTTTAAAGAAGAAGCAGGATCCTCCTCCAGACAATAGTCAACCTCTGAATAACAAAACTCATAATTCTAAGAGGAAGAATTCCTTTAAAAAGAAGAAAGTGAGCAAGCCCAAAGCGAAAATGGCGTGTGCTTTTTACAGAAAAGCTGGACATGCCATAGTAATGTGTACGCATAAAATTGGTTATTATGATGAGTACGACTGGAATAACCTAAGCACTTCTAACAAGGGAGGACACAGCTCGAAAGTATGGGTACCTAAGAAAACTTAACTGTTTTACAAGTGAGCCTTAGATTTGTTGATGACTCTAGAATGTGGTATGTGGATAGTGGATGCTAAAGGCATATGATGGGAGATGAAAGCAAATTCATCTCATTGGAGCACAAAAGAAATGGAAGTGTCAGTTTTGGGGATAACTAGAAAGGCAAGATTGTGGGTTATGGCACTATCGGTGTCTCTCCTTCAATCTAAGAGGTTTCTCTAGTCAAAGGTTTGAAGTTCAACTTGCTTAGTGTAGCCCAGCTTTGTGATAAAGGTAGAAAGGTTACATTCGACTCAATAGGATGCTCAATAATTGATTGTAACACTGATTCTACTATTCTCTTTGCTCCTTGAATAAATAATGTATATATGATTTATTTATCCCCAGGCTCCAATAATGTGTATCTTGTATCTAAGGAGGATAATTCGTGGCTTTGGAATAAAAAGTTGGGTCATATAAATATGAACATTATGTCCAAACTAGCAAAAAAGCAATTAGTTATGGGGTTACCCAGCATTAGCCATGAAAAAGATAAACTATGCTCAGCTTGCCAACTAGGTAAGCAAGTTAAGAAATCTTTTATATCAACTAGTGAGTGTTGGAGCTCCTCTAACTGGATCTTTTTGGCCCAGTTCAACCAATGAGAATGGGTGGTAAGAGATATTCGTTGGTGGTTATTGATGAATTCAGGAGATTCACTTGGGTAGTCTTGTTGAGTAGCAAAGATGAGACATATGAATCTTTTATCAAGCTTAGTAACTAGATAATGAACGAAAAAGGAACTAAAATCTGTAGAATCCGAAGTGATCATGGACATGAATTCAAGAATTTTTGTTTCGAATAATTCTATTCAGTGCATAGTATTGACCACAACTTTTCTTCTCCCTATACGCCTCAACAAATTGGGGTTATAGAAAGGAAGAATATAAGCATAGTTGAAATGGCTCGATCCATGTTGAGTGATAACAATCTACCAAAGTACTTTTGGGGAGAAGCTGTTAACATTGCCTATTATTTCTTGAATCAGGTTTTAATTCGTCCAATTCTTAAGAAGACACCCTATAAACTTTGGCAAGGGTGGAAGCCTAAGATTGGTCATCTATAATCATTTGGTTGTAGGTGTTTTGTTCTTAACACCAAGGAGTAACTAGGTAAGTTTGATCCTAAGTCTGATGAAGGTATCTTTTTGGGATACTCAACTAACAGTAGCGCATATAGAATATATGTCAAATGAACTGGCCTATTAGAGGAGTCTAAGCAAGTAGATTTGGATGACACTAACAATGCAGATAGATGATAAGTGTATATTCAAAATTACAATCATGATATTTTCAATCATAAAACACTATGGTTTAAATCATTTATACTTCATATAAAAGATTTCATGTGGTATTTAGTTTTTTTGATGCAAATGTAGAAACTAGGTAACTCTTGCGAGTAAAATGATCAAAAGTGGAATTCTATGGAAAAAGAGTGAAAAAGGTGCAAAAAGATGCGTGAATCACAAAGATTTGGCTTAGGATCTAAGTTATCAAAGATCGGCAAAGTTGCAAAGAAGAATCATGAAGAAATAGCATTTCACAATCATGACATTTATTCACGGTCATGACTTGTCACTCTTCATAAACAGGAAACTACCAACCAATGTTCACTGTCATGACATGAGATTTGTGGTTGTGACTTGTGACAGTCAATGGTTATCTCTTATCAACTACCAACAACCACATAACAATGATCAACTGCCATCAACCGCCATCAACTACCAATCGAAAAGACACCTTTTGGAAGTTAACCAATCATGAAAATGTGCCTTTCTATTATGGATGAGGATGAATCTTTGCATCCAATAAAAATAAAGTGATGCAAATCTTCACCAATAAACATGACTCTTCATTTGGATAGACATAGCCATTCACACTCTATAAATAGGGCTCCAAAACTCCTCAATTTCATGTATGGGATGATAGGCGTGGTATGTGGTATATAGTGTACACATGCATGCTTAGTTTTAGAGAGAAAATCGTGTAGATTTCTCTTCATTTTAAGTTAGTGAGAAAATGTATAAGTGATTCGAACCTTATTTTGATCACTATATTTCTCTACATATTTGAGTGATTGTTGTATAAGTGTAATTGCAAATCACTTATTAACAAAATTATTCATTCTTCAATATTCGTTTATCTAATATTGACAAAGAATAGCATCCTAGTGGAGGTTCTGTACAGGCCAAGACCGAATTCAAAGCAGACGCAGGAATTGCAGGAATTGATGACTCCCATTAAAGAGTGGATACGGTTTGATCAGCTTTAGCTTTCACTTGCGTACCTTACAACTTTGCTTTGTTTTCTATTTATACTTTCTATTTCAAAGTTTAAGATATTTCTATGTGTCATATTGTGTATTTCGTGTTGAGTCTTTTATATTAATCAAGTTATATGCTTTTGAGTTAACTTTAAGAGTGATTTCGGGGTAACAAGATTGTGTATAGTCACTGGATCTGTGATTATAATGCTGTTTAGCGAGACAACATTTTTGGAATGGTAACTTGCTAAATATGACTATGTGAGAGCGACCCGTACTAAGCATAGTATTTTTGTTAACCAGGTTTATATAATCATTTTAATTCATTTGCACTAGTCTTAGAAAAGTCATTTCATGTGTTGCTCTGAGGTGAATAATTGAATAATTGAGTGTCTAGAACCGAATCTGTTAAAGTAGTCTAGTGTACGTAATAACTTTGATGATTTTGCTTGTTTTCTTTGCTATACTTGTTTGTAGGGATAATCTATACCAATTTCTTCTACTCTAATCTATTTATACATTTATCTATTTATTTACCATCATATCCCAACCAAACCATCAATAATAAAATTATCTATTTTATTTTCTTTTTTCCATTACTCTTGTTGATCTTTAGAACCGAATTCCTTCCCTGTGAGTTTGATATCTTTTAAAACTATGTCGCAACTGTATACTTGCAACTATCATCATCTTTCTATTTGATAAGTGGAATTGAAAACACCTCAACTTTAAAGCTAAAATCTTGCGAATGAGTTATTAAACTTATCAGTAGAAAAGTGGTGAACAATAGACATCCATCTGATGAAGATGAAGGAGTACCCTAGCAAGAAAATCCTCTCAGTATGCCACTCTTTGTGCTACCAAACCTAGCATAATAACCTAAAGCTTAGAAAGTAAAAAATGATGAAGATCTTTTTATCAACTTCAATGATGGCGAAGATCAACCTCCACCTCAACATCCCATTGTAGATCCTCCAACAATTGATCCGAGTCTTCAATGAGAGATTAGAGTTCATCGCAACCATCCGCTAGACAACATAGTTGATGATATTGATAATCCAATGATGATACGAGGTCAGCTTAGCAGGATGATGAGTCATCCAACCTTCATATCATTGATCAAACCTAAGAAGTTTGAAAATGTAATATGTGATGATTATTTGATGATCGCAATGCAAGAGGAGCTAGATCAGTTCAAGTGTAATGATGTTTGGGATCTAGTTCCTAAGCGTAATGATGTTTAGAAATAAATTATTAGAACCAAATGGATTTTTAAGAACAAGCTTGATGAAAATAGCTGTGTTATCAAGAACATAGCTATGCTTGTTGCGTAAGGCTACAATCGAAAAGAAGGAATCAATTATGATGAGACTTATGCTCTTGTAGCTAGTCTTGAAGCAATCTGAATCCTGTGTGCTTTTGCATCTCATATGAACTTCAAATTATTTCAAATGGATGTTAAGAGTGCATTCTTGAATGGATTCATTCAAGAAGAAGTCAATGTTCGCCAATTGGTATGAGAGATTAGTATGAGAGCTCTCTATGGATGTCTTCAAACTGAAGAAAGCTCTCTATGGATTAAAGCAAGCTCCTAGAGATTGGTATGAGAGGCTGACCAATTTATTGATCAGCAAAGGCTATGAAAGAAGAAAAGCAAATGCGATGCTATTTATCATGCGAAGAAAGGAAGATGTGTTGCTAGTCCAAATATATGTTGATGATATCATATTTAGAGTAATTGATGAGAAGCTATGTAAGGAGTTCAGCAACTAGATTAATAGTGAGTTTAAAATATCTATGATGGGAGAGCTGAATTTCATTCTTGTTCTTCATATCAACCAAACTGAAGATGGAATTTTCATTAGTTAAGCGAAGTATGCAAGAGAAGTCCTAAAGAAATTTTACATGGAACATTCAAAGAAAATGTCCACTCCTATGGACACTAATACTATCCTAAGTAAAGATGAAGTTGGAAAACCTTTGCATAGAAAGTTCTATAGAGGAATCATTAGATCTCTTCTTTATCTCACAACTAGTAGACCACACATACTATATGTTGTGTGCTACTATGCTCGTTATCAAGCTGATCCTAGAGAATCTCACTTAGCTACTATTATGAGGATTCTCGGGGTATTTGCAAGGCTCAATTGAAGCAGGTCAGTGGAATCCCATCAGCTCAGATTTCACTCTCAGGGGATTCACAGATGTTGATTATAGAAGACATAAGCTCGATAGGAAAAGTACAACAAGGGGATGTTGATTAAGCCTTGAGAAGACACATGGATAACATTATCTGTATTTTAATGTAACTATTTGAGGAACTATTTCATGGTTAATTTTCAAACCTCTACATTTTCAAAAAGACGTGCATTTGAATAGGAACCGTTTTTATCAAAAAGCACCATTTTACTGAGGTGGTTAATCTTATGCTCATCTCAGCGTTGATTCTCATCTTGAGCTATGGTAGTACTAAGTGCCCCTGAGAGTTGCAATCATCCATAAAAGTTGAATAGTTAAAGAGAGAAGGTTACTTGATTTCTGAATTTTGAAATGCAAAGCATTCAAACCCTAATTCCTCTTCTCTTTCAATCCTTTTTCGAAACCTCTCAATTAACGATTACCAGAACAACATTCAGACTGAACAACACTTCCTCTATGAAAATCATTGTGAAGGAAAAATCGAGAAGCTTACCCAGAAAGAGGGAACCCTTTTCACAAAGGTGGAATGGGCGGATAATCTTAACTTCGGTCCTATTTATGAAGGGTTGCTACAAAACATGACTATGCATAGGATTATCAAGTAGTACCATCTGAGTTCATTTCTTAAGATGGAGGGTCCTACTATCACAGGACTCATTAGAGCCTTCTACTCAAACCTCTAAACCATCCAAGGGTTTGATGAAGTTTCGATGATGGATTTTGGTCACAAATCTACTCTTATCTATGTAAGATTGATAGGGAGCATCCTCAATAAGCACAACAAGGGCACTCAGCTCCAAAAAATTGACGATGAAGATGGCATAATCATCCCTGAAGATTTGGAGCTCCCCGTGAACTACATATCAAGGGAGATAATAGCAAGCGGTATGAGCTGGACATATAGAATGTGCCACAAATTTGTTGTGAAGCTACCGCTATCAAAGACTGGCCCTGTGTCTAGCTACACCTACTTTGAGTGGTGTGTGGTCTATTATATGGTAGAGGGTAAAAAGTTGAACTGGCCAATGGAGATCCTTCACCATTTGACCAAGCAGATTACAATCTATCACTATGGTTACCTCATAACCGAACTTAGGAGGCAGCAAAAGTTGACATAGCTTAATTTTTGGGGAAGTCCAGTAAAACAATTTTGCTAGTGAATAAGTGATTGGAGCACTTCAACAAACTGGTTTACAAACAGGTGCATACTAGGTACAATAAAGCACAACAGAAGAGAAAGTTGGAGTTTGTATCGATAGTAGTGCCTATGGACATCCTAAAGGAGGATGAAGATGGCTTTATGGTGCATTTCGATGATAGCAAGGACATAGACAAGGCCCCAATATCTAGCATCCTTGAGAAAGTCACTGCCACCGCCTCCTCTCCCATGTAGAAGGCTGCTTCCTCCAAGGCCAAGGGGTAAAGCCCTGCAAAATCCAAAACTGATTAGGCCCCTGCTCAGCCTCAAAGACAAAGAAGGCAAATAAAGGGCAAAACCTACACTCAAAGAGAAGGGGAGGCCAAAGTTCAAGCTGAGTAATAGGTGGAGAAATAAGAAGATATGGCTGCGGCTGATGAGTCCCTATGCCAAAGAAAGGGCAAAATGGTGTTTTCTATGGAATCAGAGGTGTAGGGGAGGCTAAGAAGTCAAGAGAAGAGGACACTCTTAACCCTAAAGCTATAGCTGAGGTTCAAGAAGCATTTGCCAAAGTTAAGGGCAACCACCGCAAGAATTCTTCCATAAACATGCCCCTACAATGTAATATGCAAGTGGTGAGCAGCGAGGAGGATGTTGGAAACACCCTCCCCCTATTTTTTGAGGAGTCTGATCCCCAGGAATCCATCATCCCCACACCCTCTTTCACTCATGTTCAGGAATCCTAAACTCAGCATGGGTAACCTCAAGCTGACCAATCCTTGGGTCAAACAGCTAACTCAAAGGTTCCTAAAATTACTACTCCCTCTTCTTCTGTAAATCCGCAAATTCAACTTTCTCCTATAAATCCTTCAAATCCCTTAGTTTCTACTCCTATAGATACTAAAAAGCCATCTGAAAATTCTCCTCCTCCTTCCAATACTGTAAATTCTCCTATCCATATACCCTCTTCACCCACAAAGAGCCATGATTCTTTCTCTCCTAACCATTTCCTATTAAATAAGCCTTCCACACATTATTATCTTGTAGAATCTCAACCTCAAACCATTCATTGCACATCAATTGTACCTTCAATTCTGCTTAAAACATCCCCCAAACTTTTTCAACTATAAAAATTTATGAACCACCCTCTTCTTCAAACCCATCCTCTACCCTTAACCCCTCTTGTTAGGGAAGTTCCCAATGCTGAGAACTAGGCTCAACAGAAAATTACAATTGGTTAGAATGCTAAGGCAAATTTTACAGCCCATGAAGCAACTGAACATAACAGAGAGCCAATCCATGAGGATTCGGCTGATTAATCTTTCTTGGCAGAAATCAGAGAGTTAGCTAGGAAGAAATTAGCTATACGCAAGACAGTTGCTGATTTAGAAAGAGCAGTAGGCAAAGTGCTACTCGTTTACATATTGACAGACTTATCCTCTAGATATAAGGTAAAATTACCTGAGTTCGAACAAGAAACAAGTGTGCCGAGCGAATCTCTCTACTTTGAGGAGTTTGAGAGAATCTAGGGTAGTTTGTTGACTATTCAAAATCATTTAGCATAAGAGAGTGCCAAAAGTTTGGTGGATAAGATAGCTCTAATTCTCATTGGGTTGACTGATTCTGCAGCCCAGCTTGGGGCAGCAATCACATCTATCCCCACATCTACTGCAATGGTTAATGTTGTTGTAGGAAAGATAAATGTGGATACTGCTACCGAGCATCTAAGTCTCTTCAGTACCACTATGGTAACTCAAGTGACATAGATTCATATACTAGGTGATGAGCAGGCTAAAATAAAAAGACTTACTGATCGCATGATTGATAACATCTTCAAGGAGGTGGAATCCACAAAGGATGTTGGCCACATCAAAGCAAAGTTGTTTGAAGCCCAGTCCAAATTTTTGCTACACCATGACAACAAGCAGGATGAGATGGTGAAGCTGCTGAAGGAAATTTCAACCAAGATGGATAAGGCCCCTGTCATCAATCTTGACTCTCTCCACAACAAAATGGACAACATTCAGTGAAAGGTCAATAAGCACGTACGGAGAAAGTCTCTGCATCGCAAAAGTTTCATATCTCTACCATGGGGAAGATTTTTCCAGACATGCCTACTCCTAGTTTGCCTGCTACGAAATCTCTTTTCCCTAAGACCCATATGACTATTCACACCAAGCTGAATGTCATTAAGATAAATGTAGAAGACATGCAGAAGAATATTAGTACTCTGATAAAGATGGATGAATTGGATGCAAAGGATAATGATTACACTACAAAGTGTATATCATTTATTGGTCCCAAGAATCTGGACATATAAGCGCAGCTAAAGATAGCACTAACTACAATGGACTTCTGAGACCTTCTTTAATGCTTTCAATGGTTCACGTTTCATAGATTTGACTAGATTTTGCACCTCTCCAGATGTCACCATCTTTTTTTTAGCCACCTGAATGATCAAGATCTTCTCACTACCCTAGGAAAAAAGCATCTAGAGTAAGAGATTTCCCCGCAAATCATAGGCCAGCAAGATAACTTTAGAGCTGCCATCAAAGCCTTCAATACCTGCCTTGAACAAATTCTGCAAGGTCAGATAGCAAAATGGGGAGAAGGTAGCTGAAGATGCTCTCTGCATGGTGAATCTCAATAAGGGATCTCTTCCAACGCAACCATTTCATCACCTACCCCCTTAGCAGCAACATCCCAAACCAACTCTAAACAAGATTGCTGGCTCTTCCTCTTCTATACATTGAAAGTACTTAGGCCATTTTCTTTGCATTTTCAAGAACTTGTAATCGAACTTCAATTTGTAATCTTAGTTCAAGGTATATATTACGTACTGACTAAGTCATTTTTTGATTAATAAAAAGTTACAAGTTCCCACCTCAAGTTAAGATCTTCTTAACTTTATCTTTATACTGTATGTATGTTTCTACTGTGAAATTAATTATGTGATGCAGGAACTCATACAAGAGAACAACCTTGATGTAAAGTTGAAGTAAAACAAATTCCAAATGAAAGAAAAGTCCTCTAAGTATGGGGGAGCTGAGCTACTTGAAGAAGACCCACTCAGTACGGAGGAGTTCAAGTTGACTAAGGAAAACTCAGCACATGGGAGTCTTACATCGCTTTCCAGGTATTCTTGATATCTCTAAACTACTTATTCAATTAACTTCTTCTACTACCTAGTTTGCTATTTATCCAAAATGGGGGAGATTGTAGAACCCAAGTTAATAAAACCTCAATGTACTTTAATGTTTTGGAAATAGCAAACTAACTAGGATAGTGAAATTAATTTAGTACTAAGTATACTCTTAATTAATGAAGCTGACTAGAGTTTGTTTAGGGGAAAACAACTCAGTTTTGTGGAGTAATTAATTAAGTAATAACTTAGAGTAAGAAAAGCTGAGCTGTGCTGAGTACTACGTAGTTTAGAGATATATCAACTAAGCTGTGCTGAGTTAGCTTTTATTCATTAAAGGCTATTTCTTTTGACACTTAGAGAATCAAATCACACATGTGGTACAAACAAATTCTGTAAGAAATGGAATATTCCTTAGTTGCTTTTAAGGTTAAAAAGTGCTGAAATTAAGGAAGATTTCTAGTGGTCCTCACAAGATAAATGGTATCAATATAGAATGTCGAGATTCCCTCACTATAGTCAAGTTAAAAGGAATTTCAAACATGCGACGTTTCTTAGTGTCTCCGCACATCTCTGGCAACTTTAACAATGTCAACCATTCTTATGATTCCATGTTGCATTCTCACACGCCTCTCTTAAACCAAATTACTTGATGTTAAATGAAATTTTGTCAATGAAATTTTATCACGCCTCAACGTTCAAATTTCTATCTTTAAACATCTTGGAATCTATCTCCAACGAGAAGATTCGAGAGATATGAAGAGAAGAGAAATTGAAGATCAGCAACCTCGAAAGGTTTCCAATGGCTAATTCGCAAAGCAATGAGTATAAATAGAAGACAGAAGTAGATGATCAAACTTGGTGAATCACCTTGAATTTCTTTAAAAGCTAAAACTCTATGCAATTACTCTTAGCTTCAAGAAATTCCAAACTCAAGTAATCAGCAAACATTAATTCTAAATTTGTTTGTAATAGAGAGAAAATCATAGATTTAACATTGTAAGGATTCAATATTTCTATAAGTTGAATTAAATTCATAATCTTTTATTGAAATCTAAGTGTCAGTTTGGGAAGTTGTCAGAAAGGAAGGTACTTTCAGTAAAAGTATATCTACCTACTGTAAAGACTACTCTGCCTATGTAAGGAACGAAAACTAGTGGATGCTCAGAAAAGGTATCCGGTGATAAGAGATAGGCTCGAGGCCAAACTAGGATAAATTTTAGGTGTTGAAGTTTTGAACTTGTACTTTTAGCTTTTACTGTATTTTTCTCATACATCATTTTATCTCTATTATGTGATTTACCTTAAAAAACAATCCTAAGATGAGTCGATTACTTAGCAACATATTGTAGATAAGCTTTGCAAGCGAAGCTAAGTAGTTTATACAGTTGTTATATCATATCTCAGCACACATATGAAAACATAACTTGTTGAAAAAGAATATTATAAATCATAAAAAGTAACCAAGATTCATATTCATCCTCCTGTACGGTTGTTTACAAGCCATCTAAGGACCAACACTAATCATATAGGCCATCCTTGTTTGATTGCTTTTTCTAATAGAGTGTTATCCAACTAGTCTATTGGATCACCATAACAAAGGGAAAGGTACGCATCAACTTGTAATGCTCTTAAGTTAGATGCTAGGTTTCTTTTATTAATTTCTATAAACATATTAGCATCTAAGAAATATTTCAACTTAGATTATATTAATCATGGCATGCTTAAGAGATCCTTAATGTTTAATTTTAAGTTTCAAAATTCCACCGTGCAAGTTTGCATGTTCAATTACTACCTTAATTAACCATCAAATGAGCCATCCAACTTTCATCTCATTGATTGAACCCAAGAAGTTTGAAGATGTTGAAGGAGATGATTACTAGATGATTTTGATGCAAGAGGAATCTGATCAATTCAAACACAATGAAGTTTGGGATCAATTTTCTAAGCCTAAAGGAAATTCAATCATAGGTACCAAATTGGTTTTCAAGAACAAGCATGATGAAGATTGAATCGACTATGATGAGACCTGTGCACCAGTAGCCTGACTTAAAGCATTTAGGATTCTGTATCCTTTTGCATCCCATATAAACTTCAAGTTGTTTCAAATGGATGTGAAGAGTCCTTTCCAAAATTGCTTCATTGAAGAGGAAGTTTATTTGTGCCAACTCCCAGCCTTCAAAGATGCGAAGAATCTAGTGCATGTCCCCAAATTGAACAAAGCTCGATATGGATTGAAGCAAGCACCTTGTGCTTAGTATGAGAGGCTAGCTAACTTCCTACTCAAGAAAGGGTATAAATGAGGAAAATCAAATACAGCTTTGTTCTTCAAGAGAAGAAAAGAGGATGTGTTGCTAGTCCAATCATATGTGGATGAAATCATATTTGAAGCAAATGAAGAGTGAGTTTGAAATGTCAATAATGGGAGAGCTCAACTTTTTCCTCGGATTGCAGATCAAGCAAAGTGAAGATGGAATCTTTATTAGCCAAGCTAAGTAATCAAAAGAAATCTCGAAGAAGTTTGAGATAGAGCATTCAAAGCCAATGTCAAAAAACATAATTTTGAGTAAGGGTGAGTCTGGTAAGCCTATAGACAGTAATTTCTAGAGAGGTATTATTGGTTCTCTAGTTCACTTAACTACCGGTAGGCTTGATATTCAATACTCTATATGTTATTACGTGCCTTATCAAGCTAACCCTAGAGAATCTCACTTAACAACTGTTAAGAGAATTCTCTATTGTTTGCAATGTTCTATTGATGTAGGTCTATGGTATCATAACAGCTCAGAATTCCCTCCAAGAGGATACACAAATGTAGTTTTTGTAAGGGATAAACTGTTAGACCTTATGTATGCCTCAGAGGTAATTAGGGCGATATATCTTTATTAGTTTTTAATGTAAAAATAATTTTTTATTGTTTTTATCAATAATAAGGCATTATGATTATTTTTCAATGATTATTTCCAAATTGTATATCTCGCTAGCATTATATGTATGCTATTATGTATATGTGTTTGTTCTTTGATAAGATAAAGTCCATGACTTCATCATGGCATGAAAGTGTGAGGATATAGTGGGAGCTATGCTTACTCCTTGGTTTTAATCCAAGCAGATGATATCGCAAGTTGAAGGAGCTACCTTGAGTAAACATATGAATGTATTCGGGTAATACGTTGGAGATAGCTATAAGATAGATGCTTGGAAATAACTATACCCATGTATTGGTATAATGTCTTATTGTAGTAATAGTACAACCACCCTCAAACATAAGATATTGGTTACCTTGTGTGGGATTTTCTATACTTTGGGTAATATATATTCATACCCTGGTGATCAAGATGATACGGGTAATTACGAGTATAGTGATGATCACTCGTGATTACGGGTAAGATGAGAAGTCAAGATGGGATTTATCGTTCTTAATATAGTGATACAATGAGAGTTGTACCCTAAGGCCTCTTATTGAAGTGACAAACTCATAAACCTCTAATTAGAGTATAAGATTGATTGAATGGGTTTCTACTCAATCTTGATACATGATGGCAAGTGGTGTTCTTTGTGAACAAGTCTAATTCCAGTATAGCTATGGCTATTACATGATCTAGCATGTAATCCAAGCTCAATAATTGGGTGTTACTTAACTTGATAGAAGGAGTTTTTTTGTACTGGTTACCATTGCAGAATCGGATCAAGTTATAAGCACGTAATGTTCCAAGTATCGGGGGATCATATGCCTTTGCTAAAAACCCCATTTGATTATCTATAGTTATCTAGTTCCATATTGGTCTAGAATACTAAGCTAAAAGCCAAGTATTGGATAACCTCTAGCGGCTCTATACTTAGGGATCCCATGTGGTCACACACTTTGGGTCTCTACCGAACTAAATAAAGAACTTCTATATGGGGTTAATACCAAGAATAAAAGGGAGAGTCAAACTCATTTGGAAGGACCATATTTTGGTCTGACCAATATGTTAGAAAGAAAAGGGAAAAACAAAACCAGTTTTCCATAAGTAGATCTTGCGAGAAATCTGGCAAAATTCCACAAGGCAAGTTTGCGTGAGCGTTAGAAGCGCTCATGGACTAGCAAGCGCTACTTGGTAGCGCTTTCAAGAAAGCTCATAATTAGGCCTTGCATGTGCTTATGGAGGCCTATGAGGCTAATCATAAGCCTATGTAATAGTAGGCTGGTGTGGTTTCTCGTAAGGCCCACGTAGGTGTGAGCAAGGGATTTCCATCCCGACTCGTGAGTTCCATGATGAAGCTGTAATGTTTTCCCATTATTAGCTTTCTACATCTTCTATGGTCCTGAAATAGTGTAGAGAAAATCTTCTTTGTTTCTTTAATCCTTCACCTTTCTTAAAACACAATTCAAATAAAAAAGCCTAGCTTGAAGTGCCATGTCATTAACGACATTGCCCCATGATGATAAAGATATGGACATGTCATTAACGACATGGTAGTTGCAGTAGAACCAAAATTGCACTTTCTATAATTTTCAATCTAAAAGCCCACTCACCCCACATGCTCAGACATCTTTGACTGAAACACAATACCAAACACCTTATATAGGATCTCACACTTTCCACTTCACATGGGATAAGTGATTAAAGTGAAGAAAGCAAAAAGTGAAAGTATGGCCTAAGTTAGAAAGAGTTGACTTTTGATTAAAGAGAGCTCATAAAGAGAGGGCTGAATGTTTCAAAAGGGGGGAACTGAATCTTGGTCATGACATTGGCAAGAAAGAGGGAAAAGGATCTAGAGAGCATTAAAGAGCATTTCTTCATGGGTTCTTGAGTGTTCTTGAGCAAAACACCAAAATTTGATCACCAACACTTGGAATTTCTAGTTAGTTAGATTAAGTTCATGGAAAGGGCATGAACTTGTGTCACAAAGGTCCACTTGTTAATCTCTTAAGAAAATTTGATGTTTAGTTCATCTTTTAAGCAAAGCTTCAAGTTTAGAGATCATTTAAGCAAACTTGAGGTTTAAAGATCACTTAGGAAATTCTTGAGGTTTAGACTTAAATGGAGAGTTTAAAACAACTTTATCACTCACTTAAAGGTTACTACACCTTTTAAAACGTCTACTTTTCCAAGGTTCAGATCCCTTCCAAAGATTTTCCATAAATCGCCAACCAACAACCAAATCCAACAAAAAAGAAACAAGGAGAGCTTCTCGGAGGACTTCATGGACCTTAAAGAAAGTGGATACTGACTACGGGGAAAGCCTCTAAGTTCTTAGAGTTTGTGCTTAAATTTATATGCTTTCCATTTTGAATTTTCATTTTTTTTATTATTACAATTTTCGGACACCCAACTATTTTATGGGAATTTCAGTATGATTTCAAATCTTTTTAGTATTTTTTTAAATAAACATATTCTACACATCTTGAGCTTTCTAGAATGATAAAGATCATCTTAATTAGTTATTTTGGTCCGTAAACTAGCTAATAACAATAGCAAAGGGGGGTGAATGCGTAAACTAGGTTACTTTTTTTTACCTTTTTCGATTTAAGTTAACTCAGCATGGTTTTTATATGCGTGCTGAGTGCGATATAAAAATGTATAAACTACTCAACTCAGCTGGCATAGTTTATCTTCAACCTTTAACTGAATAAAGATTACTCAGCGCGAGTTGGATAACAAGCAAATAAACGATATGAGAGAGATGAATGGGCAAGAAGCTGATGAAGCTAATCACTTAGAGTTAGAATGATTACACCTGAGATTTTATCCTATTTTAGGCCCCTAGCCTTTCTCCAATCCCCGGATACCATCTCCGAGCTTTAATCCACTAGTGGTTCCTTCCTTCAATAGGTGAAGAAGCCTTTATAATGGGTAGACTCTATTAAAGAAAGTTCCTCCTTTCTAACTACTGCTCAAACTCAATTTGGATAGCCTTCCCAAACTGACACTCAAGATTAATAAGATATGGCGAACTGAATTCAACTTATAATACATTGAATACTTATAAGGGTAATCCTATGAGTGATTCTCTCTATTACAAAATAATAAATCTATAGATTGTTTGCAGATTGCTTGGTGATGAATTTCTTGAAAGCAGAGAATATTTTCACAAGGTTTTGGTTATAGGAAATTCAAGGTGATTCACAAAGTTTTAACATCTACTTCATTCTTCTATTTATGCTGTAAACTTCTTAGAAGTAGCCGTTGCGAATTTTGAGCATATTGCAGGTAATCAATTTCTCATTTCAATTAATATTTTGAATCTTCCCATTGGAGATAGATTTCAGGATGTTTAGAAATAGGAATTGAACGTTGTGGTGCAATTTGTTTCTATTTCCAAATTCTCATTTTTCTTTAAGCAATCTCGATCTTTGAGAGATTTGCGCTTTAGGTAACGTGGTGTTTTTCTGTTAGATGACTTTGATAACGTTGAGAGATATGCACAGAGATCTTTGATACGTGATGTAATTCACGGGATCATTTCATATTCTCTGATTCTAATGAGGAATTTCTAACACTTTGTACGGCCATGTTTAATGTTGTGAGGATCATAGGAATATCTATTAATTTTAGCATCTTTTTCTCCTGAAATATAAAAAAGGAATATTCTTTTCCTTCACATACGTGGTTAGTAGCATATGTGTCATTATAATTATTAGTGCCGCAAAAATAATTACTTATGGATAACTAAAATTGTAACTTAGCATGAGCTGAGTGCTGATAACTTAAACTATATAGTACTCGCTTGGCTTTTCCTACACTAAGTAAAAGCATTCTTAGTGTTCAATTAACTTTTACTATCCCATATTAATTCCTATCACCAAACTTTTGAATACTGTGAGAAACTATTAACTTGGGCTACAATCTCCCCTATTTTGGATAGATAGCAAACTAAATAGTAGAAGAAGATAATTGATATAGTTTAGAGTTATCAGATTACCTGTAAGCAAAGTAAGAGCTCCCCTTCATTGAGTGACTTTCCTTGGTCAGCTTAAGCTCCCCCATACTGAGTGAGTCTTTTCTTCAAGTATCTCAGCTCCCCCATACTTGGAGGATTTCTTCTTTGATTTGGGATTTCATCTTACTTTAGCTTATCTTCAGCTTCTCATATGTTTTCCTGCATAGATATGTTAGATATACAGCATAAAATATACTTAGCTATAGAAGTTAAGAAAATCTTAACTTGAGGAGAAAAACTTTTATTTTATTAATATAAAGAACTTAGTCAGTACATAATCTATGTCCTAAACTAAGATTACATTCAGTCCTATTATAAGTTTTCATTCAACTACTTAGAACTAGCCTAATGCTTATGAGCTGATTAAGAAGAAGATCCGTGCTGCTTCTACTTATCCAGATTTTCTCTTAACCATTGTTGTGGATCCCTTTGCATTGGAAGAGATCCCTTTAGCTGGTTTGCCATTCTTACAACATCTTCATCTACTTTCTCCCTCACTGCTATCTGGCCTTTAACAATTTGGTCTAGGAAAACATTAAAGGCTTCAAGAGCAGCTTTGAAGCTTTCTTGCTAGCCTATAATTGCAGGGGAAATATCTTGCTCGAGGTGCCCCTTGCCCTTAGTCGAGAGGAAATCTTGATCAGTCAACTCACTCAACAGTAGATGATGATTGATAATTGTATAGTTACACTTATTATCATATTAATTTTACACACTAAACACTATAGTTTAAGTCATTTTTATACTTCTTATAAAAGGTTTCACGTGGTATGTAGTTGTTTTTTATGCAAATGTAGATACTAGGTAAGTCTTGGGAGTAAAATGATCAAAAGTAAAATCCTATGAAAAACGAGTGAAAAAGGTGCAAAAGGATGCGTGGAACTTAAAGATTTGGCTTCAGATCATAGTTATCAAAGATTGGTGAAGTTGCAAGGAGAATTCTGAAGAAAAATGCAATTCACGGTCGCGACATGTTCTTCTTTAGAATAGAAGTCTACCAATCAAAGATTCATGATCGTGACATGTATTTCACGGTTGTGACTTGGACGGTTTTCTTGTTTTATCTTCTTAACTACCAACTACTAGATAAGCATGATCAACCGCCATCAACCACCATCAACTACCAATGGATAGACACCTATCAGAAGTCAACCAATCATAAAAAGGTGCCTATCCATTATGGATTAGATTAAATCTTCTCAACCAATCATAATGAAGTGATGCAATCTTTCACCAATGGATGCAACTCTTCATTTGGATAGATACAACCCTTCAAACTCTATAAATAGGGCTCTAAACCTTACAATTTTGTGCATCAAGGGGCATTCGTGCAGCAAGGAGTGCATTCGAGTGTATGAGTGACATATAGTGTGTGTATAGATAGAGAATTTGCTATGTTTATAAGTGTTAGAGAGAAACTGTTTAAGTGATTCGAATCCTTGTTTCGATCAATAGATTTCTCTATATTCTTAAACGATTGTTGTATAAGTGTACTTGCAAATCACTTATCAATTAAAGATTTCATTCTTCAATATTCGTTTGATCGATATTCGCAAAGAATAGCATCCTAGAGGAGGTTCTGTACGGGCCGAGACCGAATTCAAAGTAGACGTAGGAATTGCAGGAATTGATGACTCCCATTAAAGAGTGGATACGGTTTGATTAACTTTAGCTTTCACTTGCATACCTTACAACTTTGCATTGCTTTCTGCTTATATTTTCTATTTCAAAGTTTATGATATGTCTATGTGTCATAATGCGTATTTCGTGTTATGTCTTTTAAGTTAATCAAGTTATATACGTTGGAGTTAATTTTGAGAGTAGTTTCGAGGTTAACAATATCATGTATAATCACTAGATATGTAATATAATGTTGTTTAGTGAGCCAACATTTTTAGAATGGTAACTTGCTAAATGTGGCTATGTGAGAGCGACCCGTACTAAGCACAGTATTGATGTTGTCCAGGTTTATATAATTGTCTTAATTCATTTGCACTAGGTTTAGAAAAGTCATTTCATGTGTTGCTCTACGGTGAATAATTGAACATCTAAGTATTTAGAACCGAGTATGTTAGATTAATTTAGTGAATCGTAACATCTTTGTTGAACTTGAATGCTTTCTCTACTATCCTTATTTCGTGGGGAAAATCTATATAGTTAGATTTTATAATATTTCATACCTATATTTACTCATTCTTCATTCTAACCCTCCTACCCAAAAATATCAAATTTATTTTATTTTCTTCGTTTTGTCTTCCTTTGTGATCTTTAGAACTAGTCCTTCCCTGAGGGATAGATATCTTTTAAAACTACATCGCAACTGTATACTTGCAGTTATCATCATTTTTCTATTTTGATAAGGGGTATTGACAACACCTATACTTTACGCGAACAAGTTTTTGGCGTCATTAATACATAGCAAAACTCCTTGCGTAAAAGTTATTAAACTTATCAGTGGAAAAGTGGTGAACAATGACATCTTGAGAGATGGGCAATCTTATCAAAGCCTTGACTCGTGAACTGTTGAAAGCACTGTAGTAAGCCCTAGAAGTGCATTTCTATTAGTGCAATCTTCAGCCTTGATTCAATGTCACAGATTTTAGGGTGGATGGCAGCCACATTTTTGGAAGTGAATTCTATGTCCTTGCCATCCATCTCTCCCAGTCTCAATAGGGCATCAATCTTCTGCGGTATGTCATGCACTTTGGACTGTATCTCATCGAGCTTGGTGTAAACTGACAATCCAGTCTTTAGATAGATAGGCTTGCTTGGAGGTATACTTGGTGTAGGCATGTCAGGAAAGAGTTTTCAAATCGCGGAAGAAAGAAATTTTGTGAAGAAGCAACTTTGTCCGTGATGTGATCTGTGATCTCCCTTTGAATTGTGTCCATTTTGTTGTTAAGAGACTCTAAATAAACGACAAGGGCCTTATCATCTTTGAAGAGATGTTCTCCAACAACTTCAAGATAAGGTCTTACTTTTTATCTTGGATAAGTAGGAGTCCGGATTCTTGCTCCACAAGCTTCTCAATGTTGTGGCTGATGTCCTTGGTAGTTGTCACCTCTTTGGTGAGGTCTTCAATCTTGAGATCATTAAGCCTCTTTATTTTGGCTTGTTCCTTTCATAGTTCATGAATCTGGGTCACTTGAGTGGCCATGTTGGTACTCAAGAGACTCAGCTGCTCAGTAGTAACATCCACACTACCCTTTATCTTTCCTGTGACAGCATTTGCTATCACAGTAGATGTGGGGATAGATGTAGTATCTGCCCGAAGCTAGGTTGCAGACTCTTTTAACCCGTTCAAAATCAAAGCCATCTTATCAACTAAGCTTTTGGCACTCTCTTTTTCCAAGTGATTTCGAATAGCCAACATGCTACCCTGGATTCTCTCAAACTCCTCAAAGTAAAGAGAATCACTAAGCACACTTTATTGCAATTCAAATTCTAATAATTTTAGCATGGGCTAGAAGATAAGTCCATCAAATCTTGAGTCAGTAGCATTTTCTTACTACTCCATCTAACCCAGCATCAATCCTGAGTGTTGGAAATTGCTTTCTAGCTAACTCACGAAAGATGTATTAGCCATTTCTGGCTTTCTACTAGATTCAGGTGCTTTATGGGCTGTACAATTTGCCTTAGTAGCCTGATCACTTGCATTTCCCTACTGAGCGTAGTTATCAGTATTAGGAACTTCCCTAACCAGATGGGTTAAGGGGGTAGTGGATGGGTTTGAAGAAGTGGTAGGTGTATTTACAAAAGAAGGAATTGGTTTGAGAGGAATACAAGGTACAATGGCTTGAGAATGAAATTTTTGGGAATGTATAGGAGATGAGGTTAGAGTGTTATGTACTGGAAGGGGAAAATGATCTTGAGTGTTCGAAGGTGAAGAGATATGGATGATAGGTGATTTCTTAGATGGGGAGGTGTAAGAAGAAGAAGAAGAAGAAAATTTCTATGTATGAGGACTTACAGGAGTAGAACTTGAGGGGTTGATAGAATTTTCAGGTGAAGGATTTATAAAAGAAGAAGGGGGTATGAATTTTATTTACCTCTGGGTTAGCCGTTTGATCTAAGAATGGAGCAGCTTGAGGTTGCTCATGCTTAGGAGTGGATTTCTCAACATGAGTGAAACTAGGTGTGGGGATGCTAGGTTCCTGAGGATCAGATTCCTCAGTAATGGGATTGATGGACTCCCCAGCACCATCCTAGCTTCTCACCTCCTGCACATTTCGGAGAAGTGGCCATGTGGTGGAGGGGCTCTTACACTGAGTGCCCTTCATCTTGGTAAATAATCCTTCCAAGTTCTCAGCTGCATTGGACACATCCTGGTCCTTTACCTTGTATTTCATGGCCTCATCCTGCACCTCAGTATAGTCTGAGACTACCAATTTGCATTTTCTTTGGCACAAGGATTCACTGGCCTCCACTTCATCCTCTTTCTCCTTAACTAGCTCAGCTTCCACTTTTACCTCCGCTTCTCTTTGAACGTTGGTTTTTGCAATCGTCCTCCTTCGCTGGTGCTGAGCAGGAGCTTCATTTAACTTAGCTGGACTCTTCCCCATGGCCTTAGAGGAAGCAGTCTTCTATGCTAAGGAGGAGGTGGCAGAAATCTTCTCAAAGATAGTTGAGATAGGAGCATTATCAGAGTTGGATTCATCTCTTAATTCCACCACAAAAGGATCTTCCTCCTCCTTGCTGATGTCCATAGGTACTACTGTCGATATGCATTTCTTCTTTTGCTTTTGTTGTGCCTTAGCCTACCTAGCATGCACGTGATTGTAGGTCAACTTGCTAAAGTGATACATCTCCAGCATCTTCTTCACTAGCAGAATTGATCTTCTGGACTCCCCTAAAAACTCACCTAAGTCGACTTTCACGGTCCTCATTATCTCAGATATGAAGTAACCATAGTGACAGACGGTAGTAACTTTTATCAAGTGATGAAGTATCAACATATAGTAAACCACACACCATTTGAAATAGGTGCATCTAGTCAACGAGCTAGTCTTTGGCAACAACAGCTTCGCTACTAGCTCATGACATATCCTAGCTTCCCAAGACATCTCATTGGTAGCAATCTCCCCAGATACATAATTTACGGGTAGTTCCCAATCTTCAAGAACAAGAACAGCATCTTCATCACTAGATCGCCAAAGCTGAGTGCCTGAATTGGGCATGTTAAGAATGATCCCAATGAGCCTGGTACAAATTAGCATTGTCTTGCATGCACACTCCATCAACAAGACATCATTGAAGCCTTCAATAGTGTATAAATGAGTGTAGAATGCTCTTATGAGTCCTGTTACTGTTGGACCCTCCATCTTTAGAAAAGCACTAAGTCGCTGTTGCTTGATGACTCTGTACATCTTCTTGTTCAGCAGTAAACCTTCATAATCATCCTCATAAACTGGTCCAAAGTCTAGGTTATCTTCCTAAGCAATTTTGGTGATATGGATTCCCACCTTTAAAGTAATTCTCTCCATCTTTCCTTGATTGTCCACCATAATCTTCATCACAATGGTGTTCTTGAGTTTGTAAGTGGTTTCGATTCTCAGCATTTGAGTTTGGAAGTTAAAGAAAATGAGAGAATATGAGGGAATGAGAATTAGGGTTCGAATGCTCTAAGGTTTTAAAATCGCCAAAGCAAGTGATCTTCCTTCTATTAACTGATCATCTTATATAAGCAGAAACCCATTTTTAGGGGGTACGTGTCATAATCTATCTTAAGATGGATAATTAATGCTGAGATTAACATTTAATGGATCACCTCAGTAAAATGGTGAGTTTAGACAATGACTATTCCAATTCTATTCCACGTCATTTGAAAAAGTAGAGATTTGAAATTTTTGCAGCAAACAAGAACTTACGCCATTACTTAATGACTTTGACGATGTTCACCACATGTCCTCTCATACTTGATTTTTAATACTTAGCCAAAAATTTTAATTAATTCTATCTTCATCATCATTGTGAATTACTCATACCTATCAATTCCCTTAGCTTACTAAATTGTTCCTTTGGTAAAGGTTTGGTGAATATGTTAGCACTTTGCTTATCAATTGGAACATATTCAAGGTTTACATCTCCTCGTATTAAATGATCTTTGATGAAGTGATGCCTGATGTTGACATGCTTCATTCATCCATGTTGGATTGGATTTTTAAATAAATCAATTTCACTCTTGTTATCGCACATGACTTCGAGACAATTTGGCTTGATTCCATAATCTTCCAATTGCTGTTTATCCAAAGGAGTTGAGCTACGTGACTTCCTGCTACCATGTACTCAGCTTCAATTGTACTCAACGCAACTGAAGTTTGCTTCTTGATGTACTAAGAGACAAGAAATTCTCTAAGGAAGTGGCATCCTCCTGTTGTACATTTCATGTCCAACTTATCCCTTCCATAGCCTGCATCTATGAATCCCCTAGGAGTGAAATATGAATAGTTGGGATACCATAGACCTGCTTTAATTGATCCTTGCAAGTACCTGAGAATTCTCTTTATAGTTTCTAGATGAGATTCTCTAGGATCAACATGGTAGCGAGCACAGTAGTATACAACATATTGCATGTCTAGTCTCCTGGTGGTTTGGTAAAGAAGAGAACCAATGATTCCTCTATAGAGTTTGCTGTCTACTAAATTTGCAACCTCATATTTACTTAAAATAGTGTCAGTGGCCATAGGAGTGGACATAGAATTTGGGTTTACCATGTCGAATTTCTTCAGAACTTCTTTTGCGTATTTAGACTTGTTGATGAAAATGCCATCTTCTGCTTGTTTGATTTAAATACCTAGAAAGAAGTTCAATTCTCCCATCATAGACATTTCAAACTCACTCTTCATCTGCTTGATGAATTCCTTGCACATCATTTCATCAGTTGCTTCAAATATAATATCATCAACGTATATCTAGACTAGCAACACATCTTCTTTCTTCACCTAATGAACAAAGTTGTATCTGCTTTTCCTCTTTCATAGATTAAAAAATTAGTCAGCCTCTCATGCCATGCTCTTGGGGCCTACTTCAATCTATAGAGGGTTTTCTTCAATTTGAAAACGTAATCTAGATTTTTTACATGTTCAAATCCTAGAGGCTGGAGAACATATACTTCTTCTTGAATGAATCCATTTAAGAAAGCGCTTTTAACATCCATTTGAAATAGTTTGAAATTAATATAGGATGAAAAATCACAAAGGATTCAAATGGCTTTAAGTCTGGCTACTAAAGCATAGTTTTCATCATAGTTAATGCCTTCATACTGATTGTAACCTTGAACGATAAGTCTGGCCTTATTCCTAACAATAGTGCCATCTTCATCAACCTTGTTCTTGAAGACCCATTTGGTGCCAATTACTGATTTTCCTTTAGGCTTATTAACTAGATCCCAGACATCATTATGTTTATACTGATCTAGTTCCCCTTGAATTGTGATCATCCAATAGTCATCTCCTTCTGCATCTTCAAACTTCTTAGGTTCGATCAATGATATGAATGCTTGATGACTCATCATATGGCTTAGCTGTTCTCTTGTCAATACTAGATTGTGAACATCATCAACTATGCTATTAAGTAGATGGTTGCGATGGGATCTAATCTCTCTTGGAAGACTCAGATTAGCTATTGGAGGATCGATAATTGGATGTTGAGGTGGAGGTTGATCTTCGCCATCGATAAAGTTGATTAAAAGATCTTCATCGTCATCTTTGGTTTCCTCAGCTGGGGGATCCTGAGCTGAGTTGGGTAGCTCAACTTATGGCGTTTTGAGTTGATTTGAGAACTGAGTGGCTCCCTCATCTTCTTTGTTTGGTCATCTTTCTGCAATGATTAGTTTCATTGAAATCTACATGCATAGACTCCTTTAAAAGGCCAGTTTGCTTAACATATATTCTATATGCCCTACTATTAGTTGAGTGTCTATCAATTACTGAACATCCTGCTGAGCCAAATATAACCTTCCTTCCTTTGTCGCAGAGCTGGGCCACATTGAGCAGGTTGAACTTTAATCCTCTGACTAGAGACACCTCTTCGATTGTGGGAGAGATGCCAACAATGTTGTAACCTACAATCTTACCTTTCTGGTTGTCTCCAAAATTGACACTTCCATTTCTCTTGCATTCGAATGAGATGAACTGGCTTTCATCTCCGGTCATATGCCTTGAGCATCTACTATCCGGATACCACATTTGAGAGTCATCAGCGGATCTAAGGCTCACCTACAAAATAGTTAAGTTTTCTTAGGTACCCATGCTTTAAGTTGGGTCCTCCTTTGTTAGCAGTGCTTATGTTTGTTAAATCATATTCGTCATAATAACCATTTTTATATCTACACATAATTGTAATATGTCTAGCTTTCCCAGAAAAACTGCACACCATTTTTACCTTGGGTTATCTCGCTTTCTTCTGTTTTAGAGGAATTTTCCTCTTTGAATTGCGAGTTTGGTTATTTAGAATTTGATTGTTGGCTAGAGGAGGAACCTCTTTCTTCTTCAATGCTGATATCTTAGTAGTCAACTCATCTAATTTCTTAGTGAGCTTGCTGATAACACACTCTTGATATTCAGCCTTTTCTTGGAGAAAGCGGATATCAAGCAATAAGGAAGCATTAGCATCTTCTAGATCGTCACTTCTCCTCACTATCTCTTTGATGTTTTTCATCTATTTATTAGTCAATTTCATAACATCAAAGTGAGCCTGGGTGAATTCTTTAATTAACAAAGGAATTTCAGAATGTACCTCAATTTGATGGGCTTTTCCTTTATCATACTCAGCTTCAGAGTTGACAGCGGAAAAATTTCTACGGGAGGTAGATGTTGAGCCTTCGCCTTGACTTTCCAAAGAAATCAAGTAGAGATTGGCTGAATTAGTGGCTTCTTCATCAGAAGATGAAGATTCTTCTGAATCACTCTAAGTAGTAGCAAGAGCTTCATTCTTCTTGGAGAATCTCTTCTTGAATCTGTCATTCTTTGCCTTTGGATAGCTTGATTGGATGTGACCTTTCTCTCCACACCCGAAGCACTTAATGTCCTTATTAAGCTCTTTTCTAAATCCCTCCTTAGCTCCACATCACTGCTGAGTTGACTTGATTTTATTGGGAAACTTCTTCTTGTTGTTGAACTTCCCATCCTTCTTTATAAAGCGTTTGAAGCGCCTTGTAAGAAGAGCCATTTCTTCATTAGAGTCATAGCTGGTGTACTCGTAAGATGAGTCTACTTTAAGAATAATGGCTTTACTTTCCTTACCCCAATTTCTCTTGGAGTCATCTGAGTACTTTCTCAACAACATCTCATGAGTCAGCAAGGTGCCTATTAGCTCATCATAGCTATAGGTCTTAAGGTCATGAGCTTCCTTGATTACGGTCCTCTTGGAATCCCAATCTACCATGAGAATGCAAAGCATTTTCTGGACCAACTCTTCCTCACCGAACTCCTTTCCAAGTTGTTTTAATTCATTGACAATATTAATGAACCGATCTCTCAGCATGAGATTTATCTTTGACTCCATGACCTTATCTGTCCCCTCGTAGGTAATCTCGAACTTCTTCCAGATTTTTTGTACTGTTTCACATCTTGAGACCTTGTTAAACTTTGTAAGATCAAGCGCACATTGTAAGAAATTAATAGCTGCGGCATTCTCTTTGAGAAGCCTCAAATAAGCGTCATTGTAGTCCTCCAGATCTACAGGAACACGCACTCCTTTCCTGACCTCAGTATTAACTCTAGGGCCAAGCTCAATTGCGAGCTAGGCCTGCATACTTTAATACTAGATGAAGTATTTCATACGATTCTTCCAAAACGTATAGTGATTACCATTGAATGAAGGAGGTCTAGTAATAGAAATTCCCTCCTTTAGAAGAACTATCTGACCAGAACCTGAGCTGAAGTTATTGTATGCCATTTAAGGATCTAACTCAAGATGATTTGTCTTAAAGTTGAGCAACTTCTCTAATACCACTTGTTGGTCCGTTAGCTAGCTAATAACTACAGCAGAGCGGGGGTGAATGCGTAAACTGAGTAACTTTTTTTAACCTTTTTCTATTTAAGTTAACTCAATATGGTTTTTAAATGCATGCTAAGTGCAATATAAAAATACATAAACTGCTCAACTTTGTAGCACAATGTATCTTCAACCTTTAATTGAGTAAAGATTACTTAGTGTGAGTTAGATAACAAGCAAATAAACCATATGAGAGAGATGAATGAGCAAGAAGCTGATGAAGCTAATCGCTTAGAGTTAGAAAGATTAAATCTAAGATTTTATCCTGGTTCGGCCCCTAGCCTACCTCCAGTCCCCGGATACCGTCTCCAAGCTTTAATCCACTAGTGGTTCATTCCTTCAATAAGCGGAGAAGCCTTTATAGTGGGTAGACTCTATTACAGAAAGTTCCTCCTCTCTAACTAATACTCAAACTTAGTTTGGGTACCCTTCCAAAACTGACACTCAAGATTAATAAGATATAGCAAACTGAATTCAACTTATAATACGTTAAATCATTACAAGGTTAATCCAATGAGTGATTCTCTCTATTACAAACTAATAAATCTATAGATTGTTTGCAGATTGCTTGCTTGATGAATTTCTTGAAAGCAGAGAAGATTTTCACAAGGTTTTGCTCTTAGGAAATTCAAGGTGATTCACCATGTTTGAATGTCTACTTCAGTCTTCTATTTATATTGTAAATTTCTGAGAAGTAGCCATTGTAAACTTTGAGGATATCGCAGATCTTCAATTTCTTATTTCAATTAATCTTTCAAATCTTCTCATTGGAGATAGATTTCAGGATGTTTAGAAATAGGAATTGAACATTGTGGTGCAATTTGTTTCCATTTCAAAATTCTCATTTTTCTTCAAGTAATCTGGATCTTTGAGAGATTTGCGCTTCAGGCAACATGGCATCTTTTCGTTGGATGACTTTGATAACTTTGCGAGATATCCGCGGATATCTTTGATACGCGACATAATTCTTGGGATCATTCCTTATTCTTTGATTCTATTGAGGAATTTTTGACACTTTGTACAGCCACGTTTAATGTTGTGAGGACCATAAGAATCTCTATTAATTTCAACATCTTTTTCTCTTGAAATATAGAAAAGGAATATTCTGTTCCTTCATAAAAGTGGTTAGTATCATATATGTCATGATAATTATTAACGCCGCAAAAACAATTACTTTTGGATAAGTAAAATTGTAACTCGGCATGAGCTAAGTGATGATAAATTAAACTATATAGTACTCAGTGCACACTTGGCTTTTCCTACACTAAGTAAAAGTATTGTTAGTGTTGAATTAACTTTTACTATCCCATATTAATTGATATCACCCAAACTTTTGAATATTGTGAGGTACTATTAACTTGGGTTCTACATGTTAAGTATAGCAAAAGTTATGATCATTTGAGGTTTTGGATTTTCATTTTGTTGTTTCTGCTCTTTTTGTGTGTTTTTTATAGGTCTGAAACATCGATGTCGTTAACGACATAGCCTAATGTGTTTAACAAAATTGCTTTTGAAGAATCTAGTTTGGCTTAGTTTTGCTCCGTTTCAAATCGTTTAGGCCTAGAATAACCAACTTAGACCCTTCTGAGTTTGCAATGCATCATTGGGGGTAACATACCTTTAAATTTTAATTATATACGTGTTATATATGATTTATAAATGTATTGATATGTTGATTAAGGTTTGGAGTAGCAAGGAAAGCTCCCTAGGTCATCCATATTGATATCGTAGTCACCAGGAAGTCGGTAATGATGTGGATGACATCGTTAACGTTGTTAACCCAAACAATGGATATGGTATGCATGTTTGGCTTAGATTTATGTTTCTAAATGTTGTTTTTTATCACCCACATGAAGGGAATTCAAGTTCTAGGATAACCGACCCAACAATATAACATGCAGCATATTCACTAATAAAAATGACCAACATAGTTGAAAATAAAAATGAACAATTTTTATAAAATAAGAACTTAAAAATCTCCATTGTTTTTACCTCGACCACATGGGTCTTGCCCAAATCGTAATTGAGCATATATGGTACACTTGGTACATATAAGTATTGTGGAATATCCCATGTGCTAACCTTTGTCGATGTCGGTAGTTTAGGATAGATGTATGTTAGGGTTTAATTTCCTTGGGGTATCGCATAAAATCAAATGTAATATTCATTAGATATTGACATATTCTAGGCGATCGTATTCCTTAGAATTTGATGTATGAAGACGATTTGTAATCCCTCATCCCAATGATGTGTCATTAATTCCCTCGTAGATTAGGCGCATATAAATTTTCTAAATCTTTACTTTCGGCAATTTACTTACCGCTTTGTGCATGTGCGATAAACTAAAACCATAAACCTAAAATATCTAGTTTAGTTCATAAATGTGGTTTCTATCAAGTATAATTTAACTCAAATGACGACAAAAGAGGTAAGTAATCCTGGACCTGAATCTCTGAACTATGGTATCGCTTAGGCTTAACTGATCTAAGTTATATGATATTTTCCCAAAAGAGCTGATTTGAGTGGCGACTCTAAGTACCATAAGCTAGAGTTTCTAATCTCGAGTCTATTAAACTTGTTACATGAATTAGTTTCTTTTCTTTAAACTTAAAATCCGAGCACATTTTAAATTGGGAAAACCCCCAAGCCCCATCTCAAGGGGTAGGCACCTCATGGCGGTTGCGGGAATTGAACATCATCCTCTCACAGTGGCGACTCTACTGGAGAATATATTTCAAAAAACTTAGAGTGTAAAAGATTTTGGATGAGTATTGAAAAGTCGTTAACTGACTTAAATCCATGCTTATGATAATTCAAACAAAAGCATATGCATTATATGGCTTACCCTTTAAGATTAGGATGCCTCATTTACAATGAGGCTTGCAAAAGTATCATTTGCGACCCCATGGCGACCAAAGTTACTTAGCGGGTGGATCACTTGTTGCCATATCGCATGTACCTTCCTCGTTTGCACCTATTTAGGGAGAAGCTTAGAGTGCATTATAGTGCAACACGAACCTTCTACATCAATAGCCCATGACCGAACTCATATAAGGAAACCGTAGACACTTCTCTTAGGTTTACCAAAACAAATGCATCTCTTATGCAAGTTCGCTCCTTCATACCTTACGGTGTTAAGATGATCCAAGCCTAGATTTAGATACCTAACCCTTACACATGGGAGACATAAGGTTGGAAGTGATATGTTAAATGCTATGTGTTATGTGTTTATTTCGTCACCACATTTATTTCTTGTAAAGCATCATGCAAAACATGAGTTGTTATGTAAACACAAATTATACACACACATGTCAATACCCCAATATCACCAACCTAGATGTAAAAGACGTTATGAGACAGCATCACCTAAGTTTGGGCCACCAGTTGTTATGGCAATGCCTTCTTGGCACTCAAACCTCTATCTAGTTGGAATCATGAACTTCTAAGCAATAGGGTATAACACACCTTTCTACCAGAACTCAAACCTAGAATTAGAAGACATGATAAGACAACTTCACCTAGGGTTAGGAACACCCGGGGTTATGATAGTGCTTACTTGGCACTTAAACCTCTATTCATTTGGAGTTGTGAGCCATCGGGTTTAACACATCGTTTTACCCCGATATCACTTACCTAGATTTAGAAAGACGTAATGAAATAGTGTCACCTAGGGTATGATCACCCATGGTTATTAGAGTGCCCACTCGGCACTCGAACCACTATCCGTAAAAGTCATAAGCCATAGAATATAACACATTGTTTTTCTCGAACTTGAATTTGTTGAGAGCAAACCATGGTGATTAGTTCTCAAAATCAAAAGAGCGTTATCACTTAGATAATACGCGTTCCCTTGTCATTTTCGGTTTGTTTGATCCAAGAGGATTGACAAACACAAGTCACAACCTTAGCCTTTTATCCCATGGGTATTATGGTAATCAAACTGTTTGTTCCAAGCAGATTGGCAAACACAAATCATAACCTTAGCCTTTTACTACACAGGTATTACGGTAATCAACCTGTTTATTCCAAGAGAATTGGAAAACATAAATAATAACATCAGCCTTTAATCACTTGGGTATTACGAAAATCAACCTATTTTTTTCAAATTGATTGGCAAGCATAAATCAAACTTTAAAACCAAGCCTATTACCACATGGATATTACAGAAATCAACTTGTTTTTTTCAAATGGATTGGCAAACATAAATCACACTTTAAAACAAAACCTAATATCACATGGGTATTACAGCAATCAACTTATTTTTTTCAAATGGATTGGCAAACATAAATCACACTTTAAAACCAAACCTAATACCACATGGGTATTACAGCAATGAACTTGTTTTTTTCAAATGGATTGGCAAACATAAGTCACACTTTAAAACCAAGCCTATTACCACATGGGTATTATGGCAATCAACTTGTTTATTACAAGCAGGTTGGCAAACAAAAATCATAACCTCAACCTTTTACCACATAAGTATTATGGAAGTCAACTTCTTTTTTTCCAAATGGATTGACAAAACCTGAGTCACACCTCTACCACAAGCCTACTACCACACACACATTACGATAATCGACTTATTTGTTCCAAGTGGATAGACAAACACAACCTTTGACATCACATAGGTATCACCCTAACCTCCATCCCTCACCACAAGGGTCAGGTGTTATTACCATTTGAGTTAAGTCTTTATTACTAATGACTAACCTTGTTTGTTTCAAATGGATTAACAAACATGAATTTTATAGCATCATGGATATTAACCCTTTGTTATGCAGCCACATCATATGCATTTCGCACATCAACATCAAGTATGTTAAACATGCATTTTATATCTAACGTAGATGTCTGATTGGGTTTGCTTTAGTTATGGTTTGGAAGAGGCCAACTCCCTGCCTCGTCTAGATTTCCCCCATCGTGGCTTGCCAATGGAACTTTCCGTCACATAGTATTCCACACACTGATTCCAGCAAGGACTCGAGTTCAGATTTGGGTTCGGGTTTAAGTTCTAATTTTGGTTCAAATCAGAGATTGGTGTTTGGTTAAGGTCAGAGTTTCGGGATGGCGATTCCTCAAGGTGGTCACGGGACAGAGGAGTAAATTTCACATGAGGTGCCAATTCTCCAACAAATCCCATTGAACACCGGCTTAGAAATGGCCAATGCTCTAAGGGACATTATCTACAGTGATCAAATTGCTCAAGCTATACAGTTCCTCCTTCATCCACATCAGCCAAAGAACCGTACATTAGATGAACTCTCGAATTTTGAGACAATCAAGAATCTACAAGATCCAATTTCTACCGGTTATCCTAAGACCTAGAGGTTGGATTCTTCACCTAATTCTCACCTATCATTAGGTTGCCCAGTTGGAAACCATGCCACTACTTCCCAATTTGGCACAAGAACCTCGCAACACCAATACCACCGTGACTAAACTAGGTTAAAGCTATCCTAAGTACCGAATCAATTTAGTTAAGGTCCATGATTATTCAATTAGTTTTAAATAGGTCAGACTTTTGGGGGTAATGATTATTGAAGGACAAGGAAAGCTAATGCCTTTTAGGTTGCTTAGTCCCAGAATCGATTTAATTAGGGGCACGTTGGTCAATAGTTGGTCATTTCAGGTCCGTTCAATCCGGGTTGGCATCAATTAACTTCATCTATAAGAAAAGCTAGACCTTCATCTAGTTTCATTCCATCTCGTTAGAGCTTTGCCTCACAACCAATGGCCCCTCAAAATCTGAGTGCCCCATCCTCCTTCAACATAAGCTTGAACTTCATGGACCAACCACTACAATATTTGATCATGACCCATGAACTATCTGCTCCTAAATTTAAGGTCACTCTTAGGGGCACCATAGTCCCCCAAGGGAAGTTTATCCAAAGGATCAAATCATCCACTTTTCCTTAACTCAATTTTATGATAGGGACTTACGGGATAGTCTCCTAGTATCTACCTCCCAACATAGCAGAACTATGGCAACAGTTTTTTGTTACCCAGGCTAGCCAACTCTAGAATTTCAAGCCAAACTACTACCATATCCCTTTGGTAGCACATGATGATGAGTGGCTTCCCCACCACATTTTATCTACTACTAGACTATGATGAGAGCTATGAGGATCGGTGACAAGATGCTAGCTAAGCTCTTTATTGTTACACTAGGAGGGTGAGCTAATGAATGGTATAACAATTTGCCCTTGGAAATAACTCATAACTTGAAGTGCCTCTTAGAGAACCTAATGGAGCAGTATGGCTTCAATTCTAAAATAAAGACTACCATGCAACATCTTGAGGCTATTAAGCAAAGACTAAATGAGTTGTTCAAACCCTACGACAACAGGAGGATGGCTAACCAGGTGCTACTCAAGGATAAGCTCAATCTGTCTGAGATAATTGTAAAGCTATTGGTCGGGGCATTGTTAGCCTACCGAAAAAGGCTTGGGACTGACACTTTCACTTCTTAAAATGAAATTTTCGAGAATGATGAAAAGCTTGAATGGATAGAATCCCTAGACACACCCATGGGAAAACCAACCAATGAGTACTAATATGAAAAGGTGACCATTAGGAAAGAAGACCCATCGCATGTGGAGGATGAGGATGGTATTTTAAACACTTTTATGGTAACAAACTATGGTAATGAGGCTTTTGAATCTTCGAATGCATCGAACTTTGCTTGCTTGCTTGATATCCTTTCGAACGACATTCCACATTCTTGTGAACATGAGCATAATGTTTTTAGCATACATGACACATCATCGCATGAAATTAATTTTGGTATAAATAAATCCCATATAATAATTTCAAATGATTTGACTCTTGATGAAAAATGAGAGATAACATAGGTACTTAGACAACATGTGATAGCGTTTTCCTGGTCCTATGAAGACATACTAGAGGTCGACAGAAAGATCGTCAAACACAAAATCTCCACTGACCATCAAGTCAGTCAAATTGAAGATGACACGATCGAGATAAAAGTGGGCCAAAAGAGTTAAGGTAGAGGTACAAAGCAAATTAAAGTTAAGTTCCCCACAGTAGTTAAACACCCAATAATGTTGGCCAACATAACGCCAGTGCCGAAGACACAAAGAAGGAGTCAAGAATTTCAATGTGTCAAAAACTTCATCACGTGGCTCATCACTATTTGTGGGCCTATCATCACACTATGGAGGGAGTACCAATAGACAACATTTGAATCAAGCTATGTTTGATATAGGTTTTGAAGCCTTACTTCCCTGACAAATCACTCATTCTATATTTGGCTGTAAAGAAATCATCAGTAGGTAGAACAATTGAAAAGGCGAATATGAAGCATCATCTCTCATCATCATGAATAATTCAAGCCAACACAGTGGATAACAAATTAATCAGAAAATGTTGATTGAAGAACTAGTTAAAGTCATGGATATGAATCAACTAAGACGAAATAAATCAGTTAAAAAGCAGTACAAAAATAAAAAAAGTAATTAACCTGTTAATTAGCACTCTGCTAGTTGAGCAAAAATTAGGACATCTTTTCAAAACACAAAAAGAATAGTCTGCTAAGTTGAAAACTCAATAAGGGCGGCTTAGACAAAACTTATGACATCGAGAGAAAAGCAAGCATGTTGATTAGAAAACCTAAAATGGGTAATCAATGGTAGGAGTCAAATCATTTGAAACATTCATACTCTTGTTAAGTTCATCAATGAATTATCATCCTTGCTTAATGTTTATACATATGTTTATCTTGATTGATTGCATGCCAAATCTAGAATATTGCAAGTAAGCACCCCGTCACATCATGGTTTAATAAAAATAAAAAAAATAAGAATAAAGAGAAAAGAAAAGTAAAAAAGATGAGTCTGTTGGATTGAAAACCTAAAAGGGTGGTCCAGGCAAAAATTAAGATAAAGTTAGATAGATTAAACCGTAAGGGAAATCTATGTAGAAATCGGAACCAAAGAAATATCAAATTCATCATCTACTCCTCGAAATAGCGCAAGGAATTATCTATCTCCCCCAGATATTAGGATGAATATCTTCTGATTTCCCTCACAAAGAAGATTGTAACAACAAAAGCATCTAAGCTCTCATTATCACCTTCAAAGTGAGCATCACCAACATGGTTCGGGATCAACATTAACATCACTGAAGCCATACCGAAGAAGGAAATGAGCGTTAAAAATTTAATGACTCATCCGGATCCTCTTCAAACAAAATTCAGGATTTGAACTTGACTCTTATTCATCCATAAAATAGAAGTTTGACTAGGACCCATGTCCATCATCACTCGGAAGGAGTCGAAAACTTGACTGTCGATAGTAAGGCAACCATAGAATGCCCAACGAGATAAATCGTTGGGGTACTCATGCACCAACATAGGAGGGTATCAACTCAAAAACCTCTGAAAGGCTCTTCATGCAATGAAGCTTCTACTTTCGACCGGGCCCAGTGCAGCAAAGCCAACGATACCAGCAAGAGACAAACATACATCATATGATAAATGTTGTTCATGCATAAAGTCATTCATACATGCATACGCATCATGTCACTTAAAGGTTAAGGTGATGTTAAACCGAGGCAATGCCATTCCGATAAGAAAAACACTTTACCTCCACATGAGGAAACTACAAGTATCAAGAAGATGTCGGAGTAGCACATCATAAAAATTGAGAATGACAATGGCCTAACTCAAGTCGTTTAAACTTTTATCAAACTCAAGCTACCTAGGCCTCTTTTAAGCATCATTACAACATCACAAAAGCCTACTAAAACAACGAAGCGGCCGTTGGGATATCATAAAAAATCTCAAACTCAAATTTCCACGTTTATCACGGGCTTGAACAAAAATTTCTCAGAACCCTCATTTTTAAATTCTTGATTGAAGGGGCAAAAATTTTTTCTTTTAGCAATCTCAGTCAAAGAATTAAAAGATATGTCACAAGTATTTACTAGTAAATTTCCTCATTCTTGCAGGTACCCCTTCAACTCATAAGGGCATCTATGTCAGACTCACAACAGTCAACATATCATTAAAGGAATGGAGCACATGGCTTTCAACCTTTCCTAGAAATTCCAAGGATCACAGTTAACCAACGATCAACTTGCATGGGGCATAAAATTCAAATCGTAATGGTGTTCACCACTTTTCTACTAATAAGTTTAATAGTTTGTTTGCAAGATTCGACTATATATCAATGGTGCCAAAAACTTGTTCACGTAAAATATAGGTGTTGTCAATACCCCTTATCAAAACAGAAAAATGATGATAACTGCAAGTATAAAGTTGCAATGTAGTTTTAAAAGATATCGATCCCATAGGGAAGGACTAGCTCTAAAGATCAAATAGGGAAAAAGGATAAAGAAAATAATATGTATTGATATTTTTTTTGGGTAGGAGGGTTAGAATGAAGAATGAGTAAATATAGGTATGAAAGATTAGAGAATCTAAATATATAGA